>JAQNBH010000011.1:17168908-17448908 GCA_028752905.1 Cladorhizidae sp. MBARI D1340-BT2
GTCATATAGACACGGCACAGTCATATAGACACAGCACAGTCATATAGACACAGCACAGTCATATAGACACAGCACAGTCATATAGACACAGCACAGTCATATAGACACAGCACAGTCATATAGACACAGCACAGTCATATAGACACAGCACAGTCATATAGACACAGCACAGTCATATAGACACAGCACAGTCATATAGACACAGCACAGTCATATAGACACAGCACAGTCATATAGACACAGCACAGTCATATAGACACAGCACAGTCATATAGACACAGCACAGTCATATAGACACAGCACAGTCATATAGACACAGCACAGTCATATAGACACAGCACAGTCATATAGACACAGCACAGTCATATAGACACAGCACAGTCATATAGACACAGCACAGTCATATAGACACGGCACAGTCATATAGACACAGCACAGTCATATAGACACAGCACAGTCATATAGACACAGCACAGTCATATAGACACAGCACAGTCATATAGACACGGCACAGTCATATAGACACAGCACAGTCATATAGACACAGCACAGTCATATAGACACAGCACAGTCATATAGACACAGCACAGTCATATAGACACAGCACAGTCATATAGACACGCACAGTCATATAGACACAGCACAGTCATATAGACACAGGCACAGTCATATAGACACAGCACAGTCATATAGACACAGCACAGTCATATAGACACAGCACAGTCATATAGACACAGCACAGTCATATAGACCAGCACAGTCATATAGACACAGCACAGTCATATAGACACAGCACAGTCATATAGACACAGCACAGTCATATAGACACAGCACAGTCATATAGACACAGCACAGTCATATAGACACAGCACAGTCATATAGACACAGCACAGTCATATAGACACAGCACAGTCATATAGACACTGCACAGTCATATAGACACAGCACAGTCATATAGACACAGCACAGTCATATAGACACAGGCACAGTCATATAGACACAGCACAGTCATATAGACACGGCACAGTCATATAGACACAGCACAGTCATATAGACACAGCACAGTCATATAGACACAGCACAGTCATATAGACACAGCACAGTCATATAGACACAGCACAGTCATATAGACACAGCACAGTCATATAGACACAGTCATATAGACACAGCACAGTCATATAGACACAGCACAGTCATATAGACACAGCACAGTCATATAGACACAGCACAGTCATATAGACACAGCACAGTCATATAGACACAGCACAGTCATATAGACACAGCACAGTCATATAGACACAGCACAGTCATATAGACACGGCACAGTCATATAGACACAGCACAGTCATATAGACACAGCACAGTCATATAGACACAGCACAGTCATATAGACACGGCACAGTCATATAGACACAGCACAGTCATATAGACACAGCACAGTCATATAGACACAGCACAGTCATATAGACACAGCACAGTCATATAGACACAGGCACAGTCATATAGACACAGCACAGTCATATAGACACAGCACAGTCATATAGACACAGCACAGTCATATAGACACAGCACAGTCATATAGACACAGCACAGTCATATAGACACGGCACAGTCATATAGACACAGCACAGTCATATAGACACAGCACAGTCATATAGACACAGCACAGTCATATAGACACGGCACAGTCATATAGACACAGCACAGTCATATAGACACAGCACAGTCATATAGACACGGCACAGTCATATAGACACAGCACAGTCATATAGACACAGCACAGTCATATAGACACAGCACAGTCATATAGACACAGCACAGTCATATAGACACAGGCACAGTCATATAGACACAGCACAGTCATATAGACACGCACAGTCATAGACACAGCACAGTCATATAGACACAGCACAGTCATATAGACACGCACAGTCATATAGACACAGCACAGTCATATAGACACAGCACAGTCATATAGACACAGCACAGTCATATAGACACAGCACAGTCATATAGACACTGCACAGTCATATAGACACAGCACAGTCATATAGACACAGCACAGTCATATAGACACAGCACAGTCATATAGACACAGCACAGTCATATAGACACGGCACAGTCATATAGACACAGCACAGTCATATAGACACAGCACAGTCATATAGACACAGCACAGTCATATAGACACAGCACAGTCATATAGACACAGCACAGTCATATAGACACGGCACAGTCATATAGACACAGCACAGTCATATAGACACAGCACAGTCATATAGACACAGCACAGTCATATAGACACAGCACAGTCATATAGACACAGCACAGTCATATAGACACAGCACAGTCATATAGACACAGCACAGTCATATAGACACGGCACAGTCATATAGACACGGCACAGTCATATAGACACGGCACAGTCATATAGACACAGCACAGTCATATAGACACGGCACAGTCATATAGACACGGCACAGTCATATAGACACAGCACAGTCATATAGACACAGCACAGTCATATAGACACAGCACAGTCATATAGACACAGCACAGTCATATAGACACGGCACAGTCATATAGACACAGCACAGTCATATAGACACAGCACAGTCATATAGACACAGCACAGTCATATAGACACAGCACAGTCATATAGACACAGCACAGTCATATAGACACGCACAGTCATATAGACACGGCACAGTCATATAGACACAGCACAGTCATATAGACACGCACAGTCATAGACACAGTCATATAGACACAGCACAGTCATATAGACACAGCACAGTCATATAGACACAGGCACAGTCATATAGACACAGCACAGTCATATAGACACAGCACAGTCATATAGACACGGCACAGTCATATAGACACGCACAGTCATATAGACACAGCACAGTCATATAGACACAGCACAGTCATATAGACACAGCACAGTCATATAGACACAGCACAGTCATATAGACACAGCACAGTCATATAGACACAGCACAGTCATATAGACACAGCACAGTCATATAGACACAGCACAGTCATATAGACACAGCACAGTCATATAGACACAGCACAGTCATATAGACACAGCACAGTCATATAGACACAGCACAGTCATATAGACACAGCACAGTCATATAGACACAGCACAGTCATATAGACACAGCACAGTCATATAGACACAGCACAGTCATATAGACACAGCACAGTCATATAGACACAGTCTATAGACACAGCACAGTCATATAGACACAGCACAGTCATATAGACACAGCACAGTCATATAGACACAGCACAGTCATATAGACACAGCACAGTCATATAGACACGGCACAGTCATATAGACACGGCACAGTCATATAGACACAGCACAGTCATATAGACACAGCACAGTCATATAGACACAGCACAGTCATATAGACACAGCACAGTCATATAGACACAGCACAGTCATATAGACACAGCACAGTCATATAGACACAGCACAGTCATATAGACACAGCACAGTCATATAGACACGGCACAGTCATATAGACACAGCACAGTCATATAGACACAGCACAGTCATATAGACACGGCACAGTCATATAGACACAGCACAGTCATATAGACACGGCACAGTCATATAGACACGGCACAGTCATATAGACACAGCACAGTCATATAGACACAGCACAGTCATATAGACACAGCACAGTCATATAGACACAGCACAGTCATATAGACACAGCACAGTCATATAGACACAGCACAGTCATATAGACACAGCACAGTCATATAGACACAGCACAGTCATATAGACACAGCACAGTCATATAGACACAGCACAGTCATATAGACAAGCAGTCATATAGACACAGCACAGTCATATAGACACAGCACAGTCATATAGACACAGCACAGTCATATAGACACGGCACAGTCATATAGACACAGCACAGTCATATAGACACAGCACAGTCATATAGACACAGCACAGTCATATAGACACAGCACAGTCATATAGACACAGCACAGTCATATAGACACAGCACAGTCATATAGACACGGCACAGTCATATAGACACAGCACAGTCATATAGACACAGCACAGTCATATAGACACGGCACAGTCATATAGACACAGCACAGTCATATAGACACAGCACAGTCATATAGACACAGCACAGTCATATAGACACAGCACAGTCATATAGACACAGCACAGTCATATAGACACGGCACAGTCATATAGACACAGCACAGTCATATAGACACAGCACAGTCATATAGACACAGCACAGTCATATAGACACAGCACAGTCATATAGACACGGCACAGTCATATAGACACGGCACAGTCATATAGACACAGCACAGTCATATAGACACGGCACAGTCATATAGACACAGCACAGTCATATAGACACGGCACAGTCATATAGACACAGCACAGTCATATAGACACAGTCATATAGACACAGTCATATAGACACAGCACAGTCATATAGACACAGTCATATAGACACAGCACAGTCATATAGACACGGCACAGTCATATAGACACAGCACAGTCATATAGACACAGCACAGTCATATAGACACAGCACAGTCATATAGACACAGCACAGTCATATAGACACAGCACAGTCATATAGACACAGCACAGTCATATAGACACAGCACAGTCATATAGACACAGCACAGTCATATAGACACGCACAGTCATATAGACACAGCACAGTCATATAGACACAGCACAGTCATATAGACACGGCACAGCCATATAGACACAGCACAGTCATATAGACACAGCACAGTCATATAGACACAGCACAGTCATATAGACACAGCACAGTCATATAGACACGGCACAGTCATATAGACACAGCACAGTCATATAGACACAGCACAGTCATATAGACACAGCACAGTCATATAGACACAGCACAGTCATATAGACACAGCACAGTCATATAGACACAGCACAGTCATATAGACACAGCACAGTCATATAGACACAGCACAGTCATATAGACACAGCACAGTCATATAGACACGGCACAGTCATATAGACACGGCACAGTCATATAGACACAGCACAGTCATATAGACACAGCACAGTCATATAGACACAGCACAGTCATATAGACACAGCACAGTCATATAGACACAGCACAGTCATATAGACACGGCACAGTCATATAGACACAGCACAGTCATATAGACACGGCACAGTCATATAGACACGGCACAGTCATATAGACACAGCACAGTCATATAGACACAGCACAGTCATATAGACACAGCACAGTCATATAGACACGGCACAGTCATATAGACACGGCACAGTCATATAGACACAGCACAGTCATATAGACACAGCACAGTCATATAGACACGGCACAGTCATATAGACACAGTCATATAGACACAGCACAGTCATATAGACACAGCACAGTCATATAGACACAGTCATATAGACACAGCACAGTCATATAGACACGGCACAGTCATATAGACACGGCACAGTCATATAGATACAGCACAGTCATATAGACACAGCACAGTCATATAGACACGGCACAGTCATAT
Organism: Cladorhizidae sp. MBARI D1340-BT2; assembly: GCA_028752905.1. Lineage (NCBI taxonomy): Eukaryota > Metazoa > Porifera > Demospongiae > Poecilosclerida > Cladorhizidae > Cladorhizidae sp. MBARI D1340-BT2. The sequence continues at coordinate 17,174,489 of JAQNBH010000011.1, forward strand.
AGACACAGTCATATAGACACAGCACAGTCATATAGACACAGCACAGTCATATAGACACAGTCATATAGACACAGCACAGTCATATAGACACAGCACAGTCATATAGACACAGCACAGTCATATAGACACAGTCATATAGACACAGCACAGTCATATAGACACAGCACAGTCATATAGACACAGCACAGTCATATAGACACGGCACAGTCATATAGACACAGCACAGTCATATAGACACGGCACAGTCATATAGACACAGCACAGTCATATAGACACAGCACAGTCATATAGACACAGCACAGTCATATAGACACAGCACAGTCATATAGACACAGTCATATAGACACAGCACAGTCATATAGACACAGCACAGTCATATAGACACGGCACAGTCATATAGACACAGCAGTCATATAGACACAGCACAGTCATATAGACACAGTCATATAGACACAGCACAGTCATATAGACACGGCACAGTCATATAGACACAGTCATATAGACACAGCACAGTCATATAGACACAGTCATATAGACACAGCACAATCATATAGACACAGCACAGTCATATAGACACAGCACAGTCATATAGACACAGTCATATAGACACAGCACAGTCATATAGACACAGCACAGTCATATAGACACAGTCATATAGACACAGCACAGTCATATAGACACAGTCATATAGACACAGCACAGTCATATAGACACAGTCATATAGACACAGCACAGTCATATAGACACAGTCATATAGACACAGCACAGTCATATAGACACAGCACAGTCATATAGACACAGTCATATAGACACAGCACAGTCATATAGACACAGTCATATAGACACAGCACAGTCATATAGACACAGTCATATAGACACAGTCATATAGACACAGCACAGTCATATAGACACAGTCATATAGACACAGCACAGTCATATAGACACAACAAAGTTATACAGTCGTATGGGATGCAGTGGCAGTGAAAATAAATAATTCTCGTTTGGTGCGAGCGTGGCCACATTGCTGCTTTGCTGGGTGTGGCTAGCACCCAGGACTCTAGGACTAGAATGCCCATTTTTCAATAAAATATAATACACAAACATAAACAAACAAACAAACAAACAAAAATAAAAATAAATGGAACCCCCAAAAATAAAACCAAATTTTTTTTTATAATAAAAAAAATTAAAAAAACAAACAAATAAAAATAAACAATATAAAACAAATAAACAAACAAAAACACACATACACACAAAAAAATGAACTTTGCACTCACTAAGAGCAGTGCAAATACAAATGAGATGGAGAAAACAGAACAACAATAAACAATTAAAAATTGACAACAACAAAAATAATGTAATAACAGCAATACACTGCCTAGGTTCTCAGTGCCGAACACCATACACTGTATGTACCAAGCACACACAAAGCTTTAGTTTTATAGTTTGCAGAAGTTCTAAAGGATTTGTACAAGTGAACATAAAGTATGTTAACATAATTACCATAGCCAATACACACACGGCTATGGCAGTACGTACAGAGCGTCAGGAATGGCAGGACTTGATGCCTTACCTCCAAATATTGTCTGATGCATTCCTCTTTGGGCAAGACAACTTTGCCTGCAGTTATGGCTTCTTGCTTGACCATCGCCACCACCTGATCCGGCTCAAAGGTAACGCCTCCTCTGCGGTTAGCTGTCTTATCATAAGATTTGTTGGACTCCGTGGGCGAGTACTTCTGACATTTGCTGCGGATTGCAACAGGAATTGGAACATTGACAAACCAACTATGACATACATGTAGCTTAATGAGATCAGCTCACAATGCACACTAGCACCATCACAACCGTCCCTGCAATCTCTGCATACTCGAGACTATCCTGGGAGTGTCAATGAGGGCGACTGATTATTCAGCATAGATCTGGATCCTTGGGTTTAGAGCCAGGGCCAAGGCCAGGGATAAACTAGGGCTAGGGACATTCCAGGGCTTCCCAGAGGAGTCCCTAGTAGCCCAGGAATCCTGTGGAACACGCTGATATTTCAATACTGTGTGCATGCATACACACAGTCCACAGGTAGCACAAGAGTGCTACTTATGCTACTATGATGATCAGAACTTGGTAAAGAAACTTGTAACCCACACCAGCCATTACTAAAACAAACGGCAGGTCAAGAGGGTGCTCAAACACAACTTAGCGGTATCCACCTATATTGTGTGTATTAAGCGCCCACTTTGCTGTTGGTCTCAAGGTCTACCGAAAGTCCATGCTCGCCAAAGTGGAAGTGGGTGGGATTAGAAGAGCACATGCAGCAGGCGTAATCATGCACAGTGTACGAGGTCTGTACCCTGAGAAGGCCCACGAAACGGTGAGGCAGAGATTGCCAAATCTCCTTATACATGTGGTAACCTTGAACTACACACACTGCCCAGAGTGTGCTCCGCCAGAACTCCCAAGGTTAGGAGGCCATTTTTTAAATTCTTAAATTCTCACACACAACAGCAAAAAAAACCAAATAACAATAAAATAAAAAAATAATAAATGCGTGAACAAACGCCCATCAAGGTGGTTACATCCATAATTATGGACATGCTCTCTATTATTTGCTCAGTATTAAGTGCCTATTTTCTCATTGTTGTCCAGCTCAACAGCAGTTCTTATGGTAACTGTATTAGATTGACCTGTTAAAAATAGAGAGAACAAGACAGACTGCACCCATGTAGACCACAACCAGTTAGATGACCCTTTACCATTTAAAACAATATTCCAAGGGTCATCTTGTTTTCTTTCTTTAATGTTACCATAAAAGGACTTATAAGTGTGGCAATAAAAATCATGCAATTTTTACCAGCACAGACATCGGTGTGGAATTAATTTGTGCAGTTTCAGAAGGGAAAAAATCTCTTTCAAGGCATCGACTTTAGAGAAACCACTACACTAACACCACCAGAGAACTGTAGCATACATATACAGTATAGCACCATCGAAACCACCTATTAGCAACGGCATGCCTCTATTCACGGCTGGCGGGCCAGATACAGACTCAGGAGGGCGTCTTCGACTCCAACTCCTTGCTATATATAAAATCCGGAAATTTGCACACAGTCAACTCAGGCACTGAATGTCCTAGAAATGTCGCAATGGTGCTGTAGATTCGTGTTGTGCTGCATACTTTCCTGTGTCTACTCGTTTCTGGCTCATCTGCTGCTCATCTTACTGCCATATTACTGCTTCCAATTCGTTGTTACAAGCTGTCACCCCTCCCTCCGGTAAACTGCTGGAGGAACAAAAAGACCTCTCTCCTGAGGTGTCTGAGAGGTCTCAAGTACCCCAGAAGAGATATCTCTAGTGTGTGCTTCTTCTTCACTTTCGTGCATGAATCTTTAAAAAAAATTTTAAAATAATTGTGAGGCTTGCCAAATTTGGATAAATCCGCACGATTTAATTTAACGCACAAATAGTACTTTTATGGCACTTGTTTTGGACTCTGTAGAGCTTCCCAGGAGTGAGAACTCCACAAACTTTACAGCAGGACTGAGCACTGGTTATTCGTTGCTCAACAATACAACAAGTGAGCTTGCCTGATTGCACCACCAACAACCACCACTGCCCACACCTTTTTACAGCAGTCAAGAAACAGAGCAGTTGTGGACGTGCACTGGAACTTTTGGAGCCTTCAGGCAGCAAAGGTTTTATGAATGGACCAATTGCACCAGTTATGTGAGTGGGAAAACACGGATACAACATAGATGATGATTTTTTTAAATTTATATTTTTCTGTGTTTTTTTGCACTGCCAGTTGTACTACCTTAGAGAAGGATTCAAGGCATGCATGCTTGAAGACTTTTTTGAGCCAATACTAGCTAAAACCATCTGTCGATATGAGTTATAGCTGCTTGGTTTTTTTTGTCCATCATATCCACCATATTAAAAAGCAGCTTAAGCGAATGTACAATAGGGAGTGCTATTGCACTTCCCAAGATACAAGTGACCAGGTACTATTGAAAACAGAGCACTACAGCAGCCAGTATTACAACAGCACTAGAGCAGCCAGGTATTATATACTGTACAGCACTAGAGCAACCAGGTATTACAGACAGCTCTAGAGCAACCAGGTATTACGGACAGCACTAGAGCAGCCAGGTATTACAGACAGCTCTAGAGCAGCCAGGTATTACAGACAGCACTAGAGCAACCAGGTATTACAACAGCACTAGAGCAACCAGGTATTACAGACAGCTCTAGAACAGCCAGGTGTATTACAGACAGCTCTAGAGCAACCAGGTATTACAGAAAGCACTAGAACAGCCAGGTATTACAGCCAGCACTAGAACAGCCAGGTATTACAGCCAGCACTAGAACAGCCAGGTATTACAGACAGCTCTAGAGCAACCAGGTATTACAGACAGCTCTAGAGCAACCAGGTATTACAGCCAGCACTAGAGCAGCCAGGTATTACAGCCAGCACTAGAGCAGCCAGGTATTACAACAGCTCTAGAGCAACCAGGTATTACAGACAGCTCTAGAGCAGCCAGGTATTACAGACAGCACTAGAGCAGCCAGGTATTACATACAGCACTAGAGCAGCCAGGTATTACATACAGCACTAGAGCAGCCAGGTATTACAGGCAGCACTAGAACAGCCAGGTATTACAGCCAGCACTAGAGCAACCAGGTATTACAGCCAGCACTAGAGCAGCCAGGTATTACAGCCAGCACTAGAGCAACCAGGTATTACAGACAGCTCTAGAGCAGCCAGGTATTACAGACAGCACTAGAGCAACCAGGTATTACAACCATAATTATCTACATAATAGACTCTTGAATATCAAACATCCATAGGCATACATGTACAACGTTCAAGGTATGTACTGTACATTTATACACCCACTGACCTGTCAGAAAGACCGAAACTTTTCTGGATGTGCTGCTTAAGGAGCAGCAACAGGTAGCAGCCCTGACTGGCCAGGCAGCAGTCCGACATGAACAGCACGTTACAACTCTGCTGTGCTGGAAACAGAATTAATACCGTTATTCACCGACCCAATAAATACTACCAAGCCCCTCCCTGCTGAAGGCAGCAGTTGAGTTGCTTTAAATGTAAAGATTGTAGAAGCCTGTGCCTTTTATCTACACTATATCACATACATGTACATGTACATGTAGGTATAACACATACATGTATGCATAACACATGTAGGTAGTTAGCACTATTATACTACTCGATACAGTGATTCCAAACAGTGCACACCAGCCAGTTTCAACAGTGTGTTGCCCAAAGTAACCATTTCTCTTGTACAATGCACCACATGCTACACACTGTATGTACATGTATGTGTACAGTTTATGTGTTTATATGTATGTACATGTATGTGTACAGTGTATGTTTTTATACGTATGTATGTGCATGTGTGCATGCATTATATAGATGGCTACTCTCACTTAACTTACATAAAACAGATGCATCATCTTCTTCATCGGCAGTTTCGGTGGATGTCTTACTACCAAGAGCCTAACAAAAACACAACAAACCAAGAATAACTAATGCCACATGAGCACAGATGTACGACCAGTGGGGGGCACAGATGCAGCACCAGTGGGGGGCACAGATGCAGCACCAGTGGGGGGCACAGATGCATACCAGTGTGGGACACAGATGCAGCACCAGTGGGGGCACAGATGCAGCACCAGTGGGGGACACAGATGCAGCACCAGTGGGGGGCACAGATGCAGCACCAGTGGGGGGCACAGATGCAGCACCAGTGGGGGGCACAGATGCAGCACCAGTGGGGGACACAGATGCAGCACCAGTGGGGGGCACAGATGCAGCACCAGTGGGGGACACAGATGCAGCACCAGTGGGGGGCACAGATGCAGCACCAGTGGGGGGCACAGATGTACGACCAGTGGGGGCACAGATGCAGCACCAGTGGGGGGCACAGATGCAGCACCAGTGGGGGACACAAGATGCAGCACCAGTGGGCACCAGTGGGGGGCACAGATGCAGCACCAGTGGGGGGCACAGATGCAGCACCAGTGGGGGACACAAGATGCAGCACCAGTGGGGGGCACAGATGCAGCACCAGTGGGGGGCACAGATGCAGCACCAGTGGGGGGCACAGATGCAGCACCAGTGGGGGGCACAGATGCAGCACCAGTGGGGGGCACAGATGCAGCACCAGTGGGGGACACAAGATGCAGCACCAGTGGGGGGCACAGATGCAGCACCAGTGGGGGGCACAGATGCAGCACCAGTGGGGGGCACAGATGCAGCACCAGTGGGGGGGCACAGATGCAGCACCAGTGGGCACCAGTGGGGGGCACAGATGCAGCACCAGTGGGGGGCACAGATGCAGCACCAGTGGGGGACACAGTGTGTACCCATTCCATGTGGCTTGAACATGCATACTGTTAGTGCTGAAGAAGAAACTAGCCTACCACGCCCCCTCCACCTCGCTCACCCCTAAATCTGTTAAATGGCTCAACTAAACCTATACTAATGGAGACCTCCTTGAATTGCTGCAGTAGGTTGGAGCCAGTGATGGAGATGGTCATGTCAATGTGGTGCACCACAAACAGAGGCTCCTCCATAGTATTGTACGGCAGGAAGGCCACAGTGTCGGCCAAGTAGAGCAACAGGTCCATGCCATTCTTCTACACAAGACAAACATAGAAGGCCAGTATCATTTGCATTAAACAGACACACACACACAGCTCAGAATAGGAGACCATTAAGACAGTTGGTCACCAGCTGTATAAAGTCGATAAAAAATAAAAATAAAAATAAAAAATAAAAAATAAATTTTTTTTTTTTTAATCCACAGGTCGACATCACTACTTGATTGTATAGTATCCATACTTACAGAGGATGTACATGTATGTACCATCCATACATGTGTATATATGCTGTACCTCATACTCCTCAAAGTGTCTGAGCAGGGCTGCCAGGAACATCCTCCTCTGTTGCTTGCTGGAGCGTACCAAGGAGTAGACGTGAGACAGGACACTGCTGCAGTTGCCCGTGTTGTCAGTGACAAACCCTCGGGCCCCATCCTGCCGAGGGTCAAGCATGTGGTAAGCAAATGGTTAGGTTCAGAATGTATGCACACTCGAAATGAACACACAGTGTGTGTTTGTATGTGTGTATGTCTTATCTGAGTGCATGCATGCGTGCTTAGACACACCCCTGCAATAATCTTTTGGAATTCACAAGATTTCCTCACGCCAGACAGAAGCTGAGTCTACAGAATATAAAAGATAAATGCTTCATACAGTAACATATATACATACACATATACATACAACATTCAAGTAGATTGTGGTGTGCAGCAATGCAGCACAAGGCACAGAACTACAAACTACAACAGAAACACATTCATACATGTACATGTAGATAATGTGTGCACACACATGCATTGTGTGTGTGTTGTGTGTGGGTGGGTGGGGAGGGGGGGGGGGCTTCCAGCAAAGCCAGACCGATACAAGCGCCTAAAGTTATATTTCATCCCCCCCTAGAAAATCTTAGAATTGTCCCAGCCCCTGCCAAGCTGAAGGCCTAATACAGTGCTGATCTGTGTATACTATACTGTACATACAGTATGCCATCAAGATTCCATATAATATCAAAGAAGTGCTTGTTAGGAAGATGATGTAATGCTTGGGTTGTGATATGGGGGAGTAGCCAAGAATTGCATGTATTGATATATCTCTATACAGGTGCCCACCTGGTGCACCTGGTTCATGGGCCCACCTGGTGCATGGTTGTAAGAGCACAGCTTCCCTTGAAGCTGACAAGCACACTACTACACTAAGAGTGATGTCATCAGGCAGTGCTTTCTGCAGGAATTCTCAGAGTACTAAAGGGAGGCCATGCAGAAGCTGACAAGCACTTATAGTTTGCACACTTGACACTGTTCAGTGTGTTCAGTATGCTCTCCATCATAGCACATCTCTCCTCTATTGACTTATGCATCTGTGATCCTTCCTACAGATGCTACAGTAACTATGTAGCCAGTTTCTCATGTACTGACTGTGCGAGAGAGCAAGCAGCCATATATGCAAGTAATGTTATTTGACTGCAACTTCAAGACAAATAATTCTGTATCACTTGCAATGATTGACATGTCGATGCTGTGTCCTCTCCCCACACATGCAGTGGTGTAGCCACACTTTTCATTCTCACAAAAATTCCTACCACATTTATTAATTTTCAAGTCCAGTAAATATTTGTGGTTTTAATACTTAATAACTTGTAAGTGTAAATTGCACTCTCATGCATAGACACATAATTACTATGGACCACACAAAATGTTTCTTGTGGTATAATCTGCTCACATGACTCAAGGTAGCTGCCACATGGTCAGGAATCCTTGTCATGCTATGGCTAACTTGATACTACCAGAGTTGCCACGAGAACCACATCAACCTCTTTCCTACAAGTTTCCAAAAAGGGCTTATCGACAGAAGAAAGTGGTGTACTGCAGTTTTCAGTCAATGGTTCTCCCCTTGGAATTTTTTACATTATAACGAGGCTGAAGATGCAGTGTATTGTCATACGTGTGTTAAAGCATTCAGCTTGAACCAGATTAAAACTAGCCTTAATGCATCAACAACCTATGTAAGTGTACTAATTATAATAGCTGCTATGAAGAGTCTCTCACATATATACTTACAGGTCAGTACAGGTTTTCACAATTGGAAAGACGCAACAAGGGCTTTCAAAAAACACCAGGAGTCTAAGACGCATGCTGAGGCTGTTGAAGCTATTATAACTTTGCCAAAAGCAACTTCTGATGTAAGTGAGTTATTGAGTCAAGCTCATAAGCGAGATAAAGAAAATGCACGTGAAATCCTCAAGACCATTCTGTCAAGTTTAAGGTATCTTGCTAGGCAAGGTATAGCTTTTCGGAAAGCTAATGCAGTTGAATCCAACTTGATTCAATTGCTCAAACTAAGAGCTGAAGACAATGAAGCAATTGACACATGGCTAAATAAAAGCCAAAGAAAATATGTATCTCCAGAAAATCAAAATGAAATTCTAGAGATCATGGCCAATCATGTTATCAGGAAGATCCTTTCCTTTGTCAATAAGTCTCCTTACTTTACATTAATGGTGGATGAAACAACCGATGTTTCAAACAAAGTACAGTTGACAGTAGTGATAAGATGGATAGATGAACAGTTTTAAGCAAGCGAGGATTTTTTAGGCATGTATCATCTTCAATCCACTACTGCAGAGAGTATTGTGGCTGCAATAAAAGACATCCTTTTACGTTTTCAAATACCTTTCATGAAAATGCGTGGGCAGTGTTATGATGGGTGTAGCACTATGGCAGGGGCTAGAGGTGGTGTAGCAGCAAAAATCCAAGCAATTGAGCCCAAGGCAGTGTTTACTCATTGCTATGGGCATGCTTTGAATTTAGGTGTGGGTGACACTGTTAAGAGAGCTTGCATCATGAGAGACTGTCTCGATACAGGCTTTGAACTGGTGAAGTTAATTAAAGTTTTCTCCAAAGCGTGAGGCCATGTTACACCTCGCGAAGGAAGAAATTGGAAGTATTTCTCCTAGCATTCGAACCTTCTGTTCAACCAGGTGGACAGTCCGAGCAGATGCAATCACCAGTATTCTGGCTAATTATAAGGAAATTCAAGTTTTATGGGAGAGAGCACTGGTATCCACATCTGACACAATGAAAGCTAGAATTAGAGGGTTTGCAAGTCAAATGAACAATTTTTGTTTTCTATTTGGGCTTTTACTGTCACAAATTATTTTAAGACATACTGCAAGCCTAGCATGACGCTACAAAATCCTGCATTGTCAAGTGTGGAAGGACAAGAAATTGCTTCACTCACCAAAACTCTACAAAGCATGAGATCTGAAGAAAATTTTAACTTGTTTTGGGAATCAGTTGAGATTAAGAGAGTTGATTTAGATGTTGAAGAACCTTCACTTCCTAGGAGACGCAAGGTGCCAAGACGCTATGAACCAGGGCAGAGTGAACCAGAACACCCTCCTACAGCTAAAGATCATTATCGGCAGATCTATTTTGAAGTCTTTGACCTCGCAGTTACTAGTATTGCTGACAGGTTTGATCAGCCAGGATTTAAGATCTATTCGAATGTCGAACAGTTACTTTTTAAAGTCTGCTCTGGCAAGGATTACATGGATGAACTCAGCTCTTTTTGTGATTTTTATGAAGAGGACTTCAGTAAAGATGATCTAGAGGCAGAATTAAAAGTGCTCAAAATCCTCTTCATAGAAAAGACAGAAACAGGAGAAAAACCATCAATATCCTTGTTGAAAAAAATCCTCCAATCTTTAAGCCCAGCTCAGCGAACCTTGATCGGCACTGTTTGTAGAGTATTTCAACTTCTCATGGTGATGCCAGCCACAAACAGTACTTCCGAGAGGTCATTTAGTGCATTGAAAAGAATTAAAACTTATCTCAGGAGCACTATGACACAAGCCCGCTTAAATCACCTTATTGTGCTTCATTATCATCAAGAACTTACTGATGCCCTTGACCTACATAAAACTTGTGGGAAATGACTTCATTTTAGCAAAGGACTCACGTCAATCTGTTTTTGCCAAATTCTAAATTATATGTGAATGAATGTGTATTGAATGAATGTGTATTGATCTAATTAAAAGTGGGTGTGGCATGAACCACCCACAACCGTACCACTTCAATTTTCAAGGCTACACCCCTGACATGACATTCATCAAGTTGCGGGCTAATAAACCATGATGGTCTGTGTTTCTTTGGTCTTGTATTCTTTACTGTGTATACAGGTTGCAGGAGGTACACTGCACTAGAGATAATACTGTACATATCCAGAGCTTAGAATCAGTACTGCATCCTGCAGTGTGAGCAGTATATAATATGTTTGTACATGTAGTCTACATACAAGTATATATTAACCTGAATGCTCAATTAATAGTAAACTGAATTTTGGGGGGATTCACAAAAAATGTCCGCTCGTTCTATCCGTCCTGTTTGTTTGAGGTGTTTCTCTGTGACTTCTGCGAGCCTAGTTCGTACTCACGGACCCTTGAATAGCCGCTGCCCTAGATCGCATTGGCCATCCAGAGTTCCGGCATTGCCATCTGCAGGTAGCCTCATGCCATGTGGTGAGGCATGCCATGTGGTGAGGTTGGCCATGTGGTGAGGCATGCCATGTGGTGAGGCATGCCATGTGGTGAGGTTGGCCATGTGGTGAGGCATGCCATGTGGTGAGGCATGCCATGTGGTGAAGTTGGCCATGTGGTGAGGTTGGTGCACTTCTTCTCCAGCAGCCTCTCCAAATGCTGAGCCACCACTTTCTGCGTTTGATTTTAGTCAAGTACCTCAAGTGTAAGGTTCTCAAGAGGATCCCTAGTGGACCAAGTTTCAAAGTTAGCTACCATTTTGGATCAGGAATTCCCCCAGCTCCATGTTTTCTCTCCTGCCCTGATAGATTATGATGAGGGTGTCAAGTTAATTGTGAGTGGTATTAATTTCTCTGAGGACGTCCGTTCTTGGAATCAGGAGTGCAGTGCAGCTTGCCCCCTCTGCCTTCTTGGCCTCAGCTGCTGCCACTCATGACCTGGTCCAAGCCATCCTGCCAACTCACTTGTTCTCACTCCCTGCCCCTTTTGGGGCTGATGCCTTACAGCATGGTCTATGGGGCACAGCAACCCCGCACCATCTGGTCAGGCTGCGTGCCTCCAGAAGTCCTGGGATCATGCATGGTGTCTGGAATGTTGTTGCAGCAATGCACCTGACAATTTGACCCGAGCCTGGCTTTTGGCAGGTTTAGCAAAAGAACCCAGTGCATGGCTAAATGCCCACCCCATCTCGTACCTGGGTTTGAAGATGGTTGACGACACCATTAGGGTTGCCGTGGGTCTCCGTTGGGCTCCACTTTGTGTCGTCCTCATAACTGCCAGCACTGAGCACAAGTGGATCGTCTTGCCACACATGATCTTAGCTACAAGAGGAGTGTATGACATTTTTAACGTCATACCACGGTCTTTTTTGTTCTGACGGGAAAAGGCCTAATCGGTCTCTTTCGTTTTGACGGGAAAAGGCCTGATGGGGTAACCATGGTTCCATGGAAAATTGGCAAGCAACTGGTGTGGGATGCGACCAGTCCAGATACACTTGCCCAATCATATCTGGTGTGGCAGTGAGTGGTGCTGGAGCTGTGGCTGCTATGGCTGAGGAGAAGAAAGTGGCCAAGTATGCCAGTCAAGATCCATGCCTGCCTGTGGCCATTGAGCCTTTAGGGCCAGATCGATGGCTTTCCTGAAAGAGCTCACTCTCAGGTGAAGGCAGAGAACTGGAGAGGTGAATGCCCGTGCTCACCTCTTCAGCGTCTCTCGGTGGCAGTCCACAGGGGGAGTGGCTTATCTGTATTGGGATCAGTCGGGAGTCACTCTGAGTTGAACTGTCGTTAGCTCTTTAATTATTTATTTATTTATATATTTATAAATATATATTCTAAATAAATTTAAAAAATGGAGAGAAAAAAAGGCCAATGATGTGACTGTTTCAAGCTCCAGCGAACAGCGTGGTGAGTCGGTGGCCTCGGTTGGTGCGGGTGAACCTGCTTTGGTCACAGTAATGCCGAGGGGGAAAGAGCGCTTGGAAGTCAGTCTGGGGAATGGTCGCTGTCGCTGTCCTGTATGCAACCGTTGGATGCTTGTCGCTGTCCTGGGGCTCTTCCGTGTTCACGGTCTGTCAAAGATCGCTGTCAGGGCTCTCGATCTCGTCCGGTGGCCCTGTCCCCCGAGGCTCTGTGGCTCAAAGCCCGAGTACCATCGACCATGTAGATGCCTTCCATCCGCCCAATCTGTCCTCGGTGAGGATTTTCAAAAGGTTACCCACGTGCATCTCGAGAGTGTACTGCGTGGAAAATGGTCACCAGTGTGCCATTAGCCAAGTGAAGACATCTGTTAGTTCTGTACTAATAGATGTCTACAGCTAGGATTTGGTGTGCCCAAGGGTGCTGAAGCTGTTAGTCACACAGCTAGAATTTATGTGCAAAATCTTACCCCTGATAGTGCACTTTTGAAATTGGACTTCAGAAATGCATTTAATAGTTTATGCAGGGATAAAATGTTCCAAGTTGTCAGGAATTTGTCTCCACAACTATTACCTTTAAATAGTAATCTCAGCATATGGTTCCCAACAAGCCTTTTCTTTGGAGATAGTGTGATAATAGTCAAAGGAAGGGGTACAACAAGGTGATCCCTTGGGCCCAGCATTGTTTTGCCTCACTATTCACTCAAGCTTAAGTCAGAACTTTGCATCTCTCACCTGGACAACATCACACTAGGTGTAAATTGGGAGGACACAGTGTATGACTTTCGGAGAGTGGAGCTTCTAGCTCAGGATGCGGGCCTTTCTCTGAACCACAGTAAGTGCGAAGTGGTATGCCGAGACCATACCACTCTGGGTACCTTACTAGTGGATATTCCACATACCAGGCTTCCTTACTAGTGGATATTCCACATACCAGGCTTCCTTACTAGTGGATATTCCACATACCAGGCTTCCTTACTAGTGGATATTCCACATACCAGGCTTCCTTACTAGTGGATATTCCAGGTCTTTAGGTAGTGAACCCAGCCAGAGTCATCCACCCTTTTGGGTTCACTGATTGGAGCGGAAGGCATCGTTGGGAAGAAGATAGATGCATTGCGTGTTTTGGGGGAGAGACTTACAGTAGTTATCTTCATGCTCATGATGCATTGCATCTCCTCCAACATGCCTTTTCCTTTCCCACCCTTCTCTATATATATACTACGTTCATCTCCTCCCTCTCTTCTCCTTCACTATATTCATCTGACAGGCTGCAGAGAGGAATAGTGAGTGAGATAGTGATGTTGACCTTAGCGACTGTGCATGGACACAGCATTCGGGTGGTCTTGGGATCAGAAGTGCAGTGCAGTTGGCGCCTCCCGCCTTCAGCTGCTTCCTGCTCTGATCTTATCCATTATCCTTCGGGAAAGGTTGTCTGGTGTGCAGTGTACTTTTCAGGATCATGCCCTTGATATGTGGAGTCAAAGTCATGATGCTTCACCCCCTACAGACAGTGAGTCCTCTCAGCAGAGAGCTTGGGATCCCCCTTTAGTTCAGGCTACATTACAGCTGCTGTAAGTGATGCTCATTCTGAAACTTCTCGTGCATGTTTGCTAGCTGTGGCATGGAAAGAATCTGGTGCTTGACTCAATGCCATCCCAGTGGCATCTCTAGGTTTAAGGATGGAGGACACAGTACTTAGGATCGCAGTGGGATTGAGGATAGGTGCACCCCCAGTTCAACCCCATTCGTGTTGCCATTGTGGTAAACAGGTTGATGTTAAAGGCACACATGGCCTGAGTTGCCGTAGAAGCCAGGGTAGCTATCCAAGGCAGGCCTCTCTGAATGTGGTGGTCAAGAGAGGTTTGGACTCTGCAAAAATCCCATCTCGACTCAAACCCAATGGAGTGTTCAGATCAGATGGCAAACGGAAGGATGGCATTAGTTTGGTCCCATGGAAGTGTGGTCGATCACTAGTGTGGGATGTTACATGCCCAGGCACTTATGCACCATCCCATTTGGCTTTAGCTGGTGTTGAGGCTGGCAGTGGCTACCGAAGACGAGCACCACAAGAGGACTAAGTATAAAGAGTTGGACTCTGTCTATCTATTTATGCCTCTGGCCATTGAGACGTCAGGAGTTTTCGGCCCTGCAGAGCTGCAGCCTTTTTCAATGACCTTGGCAAACGGCTCGTGGACCAGTTGGAGGAGCCGAGGTCACAGTCCTTACTGCTACAGCGTGTGGCCATCGAAGTTCAGCGGGGTAATACTGCGGCTATTTTGGGGACCTTGCCTTAGATTGTTTGCTTGTATTTGTTGGTTAGTTGTGTTTGGGTGTGTTACTTTATCTGTTACTTTACTTTATCTGTTACTTCATGTATGTAGTATATTTTCTTTATAATAATAATAATAATAATATAATAATAATAATAATATAGTAATAATAATAATAATAATAATAATAATAATAATAATAATAATAATAATAATAATAATAATAATAATAATAATAATAATAATAATAATAATAATAATAATAATAATAATAATAATAATTAATAATAATTAATATATTAAAAAAAGTTATGTATTCTAGTATACATGTATATATATATTGTTTTTAATAATAATAATATAATGGTGAATATAATTTTCTTGACTCTATATTTGATGGTTGAAGCAACTGTTGTGTTACCAATTGTGTTACCAATTACAATGATGATTCTGGAAGAAATGGTTGCTCAACACTGAGAGGGGAAAAAAGAGACTGCAGTGAAAAGTGAGGAGACTGAGCTACACTTTCTCCTAGGCACTGCACCATCTCCCCAAGCCAGCCTCCATCTTAACTGCTGTGATGTGGCACTCCATCTTAGCATGCTTCATAAGCTCTGTCTTGTTACAGCCATACAAGGCAAGTCGACCCAGGTCGTTTGGCTGATGGCAACCTTCTTAGGCCTGCGATTGTGTTTATGGCGGATGGAACATCCTTCAACTCTAACATTCACAGATTGTCCAACTTCCATTTTTGATCAATGCCAGACTTCCTGTGCTTGTTTCAGCCGCTAGGAACATACCGTCTGGAAGTCCAAGATTCAGCACATGAGGCTCGAGAGAGAGACTCAAGCTCTGTAGCGCCAGAACTGCCGCATATTTTTCACCTATCACACCCTCAATATGTAATATAGTATCGCATCACCAACTAAAAAAACAACTTTGAACTGTAGCAACATGCACAATGGCAATGCATCCGCTACTCCTTCAATTTTATAGTTTTGTAAGGATACACACTGCTACGCTTGAACACTCTCTGGGAAGAACTCTGTGATGAATAGAGTAGCTACATATGTCAGCATAGAACTCAAGCATCTTTATCTATGCAGACATACTGTTCCCACTCATGTGTGCATACCGTTCTCTTTCCTTCATCTTTAAATATGCTGCTGTTTTCTCATGATTTCTCTTCACCATGACAACCATTTCAGTTTTACGTAAGCATGTTTCATTTAAGGTTTCACACTTTATGAATACACGATGAATACATGTATGTAGTTATGCCATGTACATGTATGGCAATATAAGCCAACTCCCCTGTGAGGATACACTTCCCTCGTCCCCAAGGAACCACGGTTGCTAATCATTTCAGTCTAATCCACCTATGATTAACTATTATGCAAGTCCGCTACAATAATGAAACAGGGCTGTATACAGAAATTTTGTCGCTAGGGCTAGGCCTAGTGGGGTAACTTGGGGTATGGAAAAAAAGGGGTGGGGGGGAGGGTGGTGGAGGGCCTGACCTAGTATCACGTGGCCATTGAATCTCAAAATTTTAAAGGGCAGGATACCCTTAAGGGGGGAAGAGGGCTGAAAACGCATATTTTTTCAATTTTTTTTTGAGCCCAAAAGGGTTCATAACATGTCTGGAGTTTGAGTTTCAAGTTTCAGAGCAAGTGAATATATGCATCAAAAGATAGAGCCATTTTTATACAGTGCATTATTTTTCCATTTCATTTCATTTCACTTCACATTCGAAGGAGGTTCTCTCTCAGTCTCACTGGCTACAGTCGGGGGGTTGGCGATGATCGCCTACTCAAAATACAGCTTTTATATATCAAAATGTTGCCAATTTCATGGAGACCCTTACCAGTCGTTTGCGCAATGAATTGGCCAGGCAGGGGGGTAGTGCGCAACCGCTAAGTCAAGCACGTTTTTTTAGGTCACATGTTTTTTAGTCAGTTCGCCAGAATACTTGAAAGTATCACACTGTTGAGTTATGGGGAAGAGAAAAGAGAAGTATTGTAAACAGAAAGGCCAATGATTCAAGAAGAGTGAGGACAAGAAGAAGAAAGCCCTACAGGCGGCTGTTGTTGAGCCTGTTACAGGAGCCGCGCCAGGCAAGTTTTAATGTTTATCTCCGTACTAAAAAGTTACTTGCTGTTTCCTTCCTCTGTTAGTTGGTCTCTCGGATCCTGAAGGTAAGGTTAGCGCTTTTGTCAACCTTCATTTACCTTGGCAATCAATTGAAAATGTCTGAAGAGAGGCCAGTTCCAGTTCCAGTGGTGACTATGACCGGGAAGAAGTTGGCTCTCATGGATCGTTCAGCTGCTTCTGCGGGTCTTGCTACTGGATCTACTGGCTCTACCTCTTTGGACTCAGGTGATGTTAGAGAACTGGGTGAGGGTAATCGTTTAATAAACTTACATAAGCTTAGAGAGGTCATAGAAAGGTGTAATAAGTGTATTCAATGTGGTAGCCGAGCTCCCTTGCAACTGAAGGAAAATTGTTCCCGTAGGGCAGGCATGGTGTCTCATATTTTTACTTTTTGTTCAAATCGTGGTAACACTCAAGACATCTCAAACCCTGTATCTGTAGAAGCTCATTCTTTGAACACCCAGTCAGTACTGGGTGCTCGCATTGCTGGAATTAGTCATTCTGGTCTGGAAGACATCACTGCAGTCATGGATATGTTGCCCCCTCTTAGTTCCACTTGTTTTTTTTAGTATACTAGGTCAATAGGGAGTGCCACAAATGCAGTAACACAGAGTATTATGTTGGATGCCGCTCATAGGTTACATGATTTTTATGGGGTTAGGCATGACGACATCATTGATGTTAGTGTTACTGTTGACGGCACGTGGCATAGACGGGGCCACAAATCAAATTATGGCTTGGTTGCGGTGATGTCTTGGGACACTGGAGAAGTTTTAGATTATTATCTTACGTCTAAGTTCTGTCAAGCTTGTGTGCGAAGACCTGAAGATGAAACAGAAGCAAGTTACAAAGAATGGTTTGAGGGTCATAAGGTAAATTGTGAAGCCAATTTTGATGGCTCTTCGGGTTCTATGGAAGTTGTAGGAACACAAACTTTTTTAGCGTTCAGTGGAGAGACTGAAGCTTAGGTACACACACATAATTAGTGATGGGGATACAAATGCACATAAACGGTTGTTGGAAGTCGAGCCTTACGGTCCTAGTGTTGAAATAGAGAAGGTAGAGTGTATAAATCATGTTAGCAAGCGCTTTTTAAAGCATTTTGAGATATGCATTAAAAAAGGCGGTGTTGATGACAATGGCAAGCGTGTAACTTTGGGTGGTGCAAGGGGAGTTAGTCGCGTGTCTATAATTAAAATGCAAACTTACTATAGGGGAGCAATTAGAAATAATAAGGACAACCTAGAGGGGATGATTCGCGATGTGAAAGCGATTTTTTATCACTCTCAGTCAACTACGGAACATCCCCAACACGAGTATTGTCCTACAGGAGTTTTGAGTTGGTGTAAGTTTAATCGAGCTTGTGCTAAAGGTGAGGTACCACCAGTACCCACCCATAGGCCTATGATTCCTCCGGACAAGGCTAGGTACGTTAAGGTGGTTTTTGATAAATTAATGTCTGAGGATCTTTTGTGCAAGTGTTTAGGTGGTTATACACAGAATCAAAATGAGAGTTTTAATTCTGTTGTGTGGAGTAGAGCGGGTAAGACAGAACATATGAGTGCAACAAGTGTCAGGCTTGCCGTCGATTTAGGTGTGGCGAGCTTAAATGTTGGGAGGAAGGTTGGCTTTGGTAAGATTATGTCTAAACTAGGTATATTTAGTATGCGAGCTAACATGTCTTTTGAGTGTTCTGATGAGTCTAGGGAGGACCAGCGGGAGAGGAAGGCTACTGAAGAAGCGAGGCGGAGAAGGACGGCAACGATGATGCTGAAGACCCGGCAGGAGGCAGCAGACGTTTCAATGGAGGGCGGAGCATCGTACGGTCCTGGCATGGGGGACCTGTAACATTTTTATTTTGTTTATGTGTATTTTGCTTTCTATTGTCAGCGTGCAGGGATTACTGGAAGATATTTTTGTTTATGTGTATTTTTGTCAAGCTTAGGAATTACTGGAGGATGACTTTTGTTTATGTGTATTTTTTTCCAGGGATAACTGGAGGGTGTCGGAAGACATGTGTGGAGGGTGAGACGATGGATGGACCTGGGGATGGACCTGGGCATGGGAGCCCTGCAAATGATGACATGTTTATGTTTGCTAATTCAATATATATTAGCAAAGCAACATAACGAGTCTGATGCGTCTTTAATTTATGTGTATATATATATATTGTTGGTTTTCAGGTTGTAGTTAGGATGTAGGATGCTGCTGTTGTTGAAAAAATAATGGACTGAAAAGTCAAATGGTTACTTTCAATATTTTGTTTGTACACACACAATTCTAGTAATGAGGGGATGTATTCTAGTGAAGCAGGGGGTGTTTCTGGCAGCTGGGATGTGATTACAAACTGCTTGGACTTCAAGGCTCAATATCTCTGAAGTGATTTTTGAAAAACCGTTCAAATGATAACTTGAACATTTTTTATCCTTTCATAAATAAAAAAAAATCATTTGAAAGCAATTTTTATATTCTACAACTTGCGCGAGAGTTTTTTTTTGATAGCATTACTAAAAAAGACCTATAGATGAAAATGTAACGTGATGTCATAAAGCTATGTTCCAAAAATGCAACAAAAAAACTTTTTTTCAAAATTCCAAGACGCGCAGTTTGTAGTGCTCATTATGATTGACTAATAGACCGAATAAGAGCCTCGCAAAGGTCGTTACTGCAACGTGGTTTACTTAACGGCTTACGGTCCGCACAGGAAGAGCCTATAATGAGCCAGGAAAAAATTATGGCGAAACAAAATAACAAAAGAGACTTACCATTAGAAAGCACAGACTGCAAGCTATAATTTGATATATAAATTGGGTAACTAGAGTGAATGCGAGCAAAGATATGGTACTTTATATGAGACTACGCAATACGCAGCCTTCTTTCTCCCTTAAGTGCACCTCTGATTAAATGCCATACGATGATGTGCGCTCTTTGAAGGCCTCTTCCTGGCCTGGACACACCCACCTGGACACACCCACCTGTCTTGAGAAAGGAGGTGCTGCTGGTGCTCTCACGCAAACTATCAGCAGCAAATTTGATGAGTTAAGAATTTACTACTGGAGGTGTGGCTCCCAATAGAGGTATGTATCGGTGGCTATGCAAATACTACACGTGTGACCAGATTAGAGGGGCAACGTAATGAATTAGTGCACATTTGAAATGCCTCGAGGTACATGCCATGTTCATAGGTAGGGCTGAAATATTCAAACCTGTTGCCCATCTAATACTGGCCAGGGCAGTACAAGTACTGGCTAGGGCTAATACTGGCCAGGGCAGTACAAGTACTGGCTAGGGCTAATACTGGCCAGGGCAGTACAAGTACTGGCTAGGGCTAATACTGGCCAGGGCAGTACAAGTACTGGCTAGGGCTAATACTGGCCAGGGCAGTATAAGTACTGGCTAGGGCTAATACTGGCCAGGGCAGTATAAGTACTGGCTAGGGCTAATACTGGCCAGGGCAGTATAAGTACTGGCTAGGGCTAATACTAGCCAGGGAGTATTAGTGTAGGGGTCTGCAGATAAAGGGCTAGAATGGGCAACAATTGTAACTTCAGATATCCACAGGCACCCGGGGAACCCACGGTACCACCAGACCTGCCGCTACAATAACAGCCTCATGTAGGCCTATATACCTGCATGAAGTGTCCGTATCTGGAGGTGTGGTCTCCGAGGTGCTGGTCAGACTTCACTTTGACGGTAGAGTCAGGATCTGTGCTCATGGCTATCAGGTAGGGCACACACTGCACACACACACACACACACACACAATGAGTTAGGGCACATTCGGAAATTAAGAAGATGAAATTTGGAGTTGGTGGGTTCATAAAAAATATTCTTTTCTCCACGACATCTAAAAATTACGTTTGGTGGATGCTAAAAATTAGTCACCAAGATGGGTGGAGTCAGCCACAGGGAGATATTACACAGTTTGTGTGCAGGAACTCATGTCTACCTACATGTAAATATGCTACAGCTGTTGCTTGGATAACTGCTAGCTGCTGCTTGCATGGCTAGCTACTCTTGTCTCCATAACTCTGCTAGCTGCTGCTTGCATGTCTAGCTACTCTTGTTTTCATAACTCTGCTAGCAGCTGCTTGCATGGCTAGCTAATCTTGTCTCCATAACTCTGCTAGCTGTTGCTTGCATGGCTAGCTACTCTTGTCTCCATAACTCTACTAGCTGCTGCTTGCATGGCTAGCTAATCTTGTCTCCATAACTCTGCTAGCTGCTGCTGGGATGGCTAGCTAATCTTGTCTCCATAACTCTGCTAGCTGTTGCTTGCATGGCTAGCTACTCTTGTCTCCATAACTCTGCTAGCTGCTGCTTGCATGGCTAGCTACTCTTGTCTCCATAACTCTGCTAGCTGCTGCTTGTATGGCTAGCTACTCTTGTCTCCATAACTCTGCTAGCTGCTGCTTGCATGGCTAGCTACTCTTGTCTCCATAACTCTGCTAGCTGCCACTTGGATGGCTAGCTACTCTTGTCTCCATAACTCTGCTAGCTGCTGCTTGTATGGCTAGCTACTCTTGTCTCCATAACTCTGCTAGCTGTTGCTGGCATGGCTAGCTACTCTTGTCTCCATAACTCTGCTAGCTGCTGCTTGTATGGCTAGCTATTCTTGTCTCCATAACTCTGCTAGCTGTTGCTGGGATGGCTAGCTATTCTTGTCTCCATAACTAGCTGTTGCTGGGATGGCTAGCTACTCTTGTCTCCATAACTCTGCTAGCTGCTGCTTGCATGGCTAGCTATTCTTGTCTCCATAACTCTGCTAGCAGCAAGCAGCAGCTAGCTATTCTTGTCTCCCTTCATTAACGAAAATACTGATATCAATAAAGTCCAAAGTTCAATTCACCCATGCTCCAGTACATATAAATAGCACAGAGATTACAATGTGCATGAGAATAGCACAGAATGGAGATATAACTTTTCAACCTAGACTAATGACAACCACATGCTACAACCACATGCTACCATACAAGTTCATGCTGAGCCACGTGTAATGCATCATGTATGAATCATACGCTTTTAAAGTGATTGGTGAACATGATATACTCGGTAAAGGGTCGTCTGGATGCCTGCGGTCTACATGGATCCAGTCTTGTTTTCTTTTGTTCTTGTGCATGTACGGGTGTATGTATGTGTGTCTATTTGTGTATGTATGTGCATTTATTTGTGTATGTATGTGTGTGTGTATGTACCAGTACGTGTGGCAGTGCCTGCACAGTATGTTTGGAAAACATGTTCACTTAATTGTAGGAGATTTTTGGGTCGTGCTGAATGAATGATGAGAACCATGTATGAGTGTATGAGTGGAAGGTGGTGTGATGTCGCACATGTGCATGCATGTACATGTATGTGTGGTGTGGTGTGTGAGGTGTAGGAAGTGATTGTCTTGAAGACAACATACTCAGACACGACTGCGAAACACAAGTTATATCACGCTAATATAGTTGGACTTTGACCTGCGCAGGGTGCACCAGCCCTTGCCGGAGTATGAGCAGGACAGCCTGAAGAGCTCCGAACCTGACCTGTAGGTCGGGGTGCATGAACGCTTCTAGCATGGGATGAAGGAAGGCCTGCGCTATATTACTGCTCACACTGCAATACACAGACATGTACATAAATACACATACAAACATTGAAAATAGTTCATCACAGACTCCAATGCTTGTTATTGTTATTCTTGTTATTGCTTGCAGAGAAGGCTAAGCACAAACGGGCGCAGAGGTTGCCTATGTACGTGCATACGAACGAACCTCGACTGGCGGTCTCCAAATTCAAGCAGGTTTTCTTTAACGGTTCCTTCCTTCACCCCTGCCAATCAGATGAGTGATGACAGAATCAATATCAAGATACCCCCCAGAATATGTCCAATCCATGGTGGGTATCTAATAAACTCACATTTAGTGTCTGCAGCTCTCAACTGAGTCTCGACTTCCTTCAAATAACTGTGAAGATTCCTCAGCACCTGATGCAAGGCAGAGCAAAATGAAACTGGCAGAACACTCGTACACTTACATACAAATGTCAGTCTCACATTTGCCAAGCTATTCACTTTAAAAATAAAGATGTCTCCAAATAACACCTATTTTAACTGATTATAAACACCTACAGGTGTAAATTTGATATCGTTTACACAGACAAAAATGATATGGTGTTCGTGTGCTGAGCACCATTTTAAGGGACTACCACAGAATACAAAAACGAAGAAAAACTTGTGAGCTCCATAGATGCTACATACATGCATAGCTCAAAAGATAGATCTCTCTGTGTGCTCCCTTTTGAAACTAGAAATGATGCCTAGGTACAGCCATACCAAGGTTACCTGCAGATAAAGTGAGGGTACCAAAATCCGAGTGCCTGAATTTCCTGCAATTGTGACTCCCAGCTGGAGTGTGCTGCAAATACACAGGAAGCTATATAATAGGTTAGTTCCCAGCACTCGCCTGTAGAGGCCTCGTGAATATAAAACTTCTTCCCTGCAACCCACCACATTTCCAGTAGCCATACTTGACCATGTACATAATCACATTTTAATGCCTAAAGCGAGTAATGATTCTTCTAGCCACAGAAGTAATTTGAGCTTTCTAGAACTTGCCTCACTTGCAATAAAAATAACGGTAACACCCACTTTAGCTGCAGGTTGGTTATACCTGTGCAACATATTCTAGTATCAAAAGAGAGCACAGAGAGACAGCACACACACACACACACAGAGAGAGAGAGAGAGAGATATCTTTTGAGTTATATGGCAAGTTCATGCAGTGAAGTGTGCAGAACTTTTGGAGCTCCAAAGCTGTAACCACAAGTTTTTCTTCGTTTTTGTATTCTGTGGTTTACTCCCCAACACACACACATGCCCAGCAGAGACGAGAAGGCAGGCGGTTGCTTCATATTCATAAAATAGTCGGATAACTTTACTTCAGGTTTAGACAAACTGAGCGACAACAACAGCAATCAACAAACAAAAAGCTGATGTTTGGGCAACTGCTGCCATGGGGACCATCTCTTCCAGACATATAAATGTTCTGTTTCTCTACTGACGATGTATGCAGCACACAGGCACTGATGCCTACCAGATGCTGTACTGCTGAGATATGTAGTTACACAGGCACTGATGCCTACCAGATGCTGTATTGCTGAATATGTAGTTACACAGGCACTGATGCCTACCAGAAGCTCTACTGCTGAGATATGTAGCTACACAGGCACTGATGCCTACCAGATGCTGTACTGCTGAGATATGTAGCTACACAGGCACTGATGCCTACCAGATGCTGTACTGCTGAGATATGTAGCTACACAGGCACTGATGCCTACCAGAAGCTGTACTGCTTGCTACACAGGCACTGATGCCTACCAGTAACCACTCAATCCCTTTGAGAGGATGCCACTAAAAAATCACCAATACAGTACATATACACATGTATTGCATTATTTAGTGCAATGAGGTTTTGCACACTTAAGAGTAATTTTGCTATCTTTCACCGCTTATAAAAGTTATTTTTACTCATTTTCTTTGGAGACTTCCTGCCATCAATTGCTGCTTTCAATTCACACCAACTAGTGCGACCCTTGAGCCTGCGTATTAGGAGGTTTGTTACCTCAATCTTCTTAGTGGGTGCACACTCCTTGGTCAGCCAGTCGTTTATAATATCCCTCATCTCACTCTCCAGCATCATCTCAGGGTAGCGGATGCAGAACAAACCTAGCAAGTGTGAGTGAGCGTGCGCGTATTTGTGTGGAATGTAGTAAACATTAGCAACAAGTGCACAGTATTTATACACACACATTAAAAAAAAAAATGAGCATGTTTAAAACAAATTCTTCACACACACTCAGACAACACACACACACACCACACAGACAACACATACACAACAAACCCACACAGATAACACACACACTCAGACAACACACACACACCACACTCACTCACACACAATACACACACACACACTCACAATACACACACACAATACACACACACACTCACAATACACACACACACTCACAATACACACACACACACACACAGAGGTATGTTGGGTTCACTACTAGTGGAAAAGAACAAACAGCCATCGTTCTATGCCACACCCACTACAATGCCCTCATACTTGTGCAACAAGCCCAATCTATGCACACCACACACACACATGTTCTTATCCTCTCATATTCACTCACACACATATGTATGTACACAAGTACAGGTGAGAGCAGATGATCAGATTTGGGCTCACCGAGTCCTTTCACTGTCTTGATCTGAATCTCCTCATCTCCGCTCCTGAAGAAGTAGATGAGGTGCGAATAGACCAGAGTGCTTGTGGGCGGAGCCTGAAGCACAACCACCAAAATACACGAGTCAGTCAACTCACAAGGCATTGACCACACCCTCATTGACCACACCCTCAGACACAGTGTGAGGAGGAAGCTGCTCTACTTACAACTCCTCAGCAATGGCAACAAGTCACACACACACAGCTCAATTATACATGCCATACATAGAGCAAAACTACACGCCTCCCCCCCCCCACACACACACAACCAGTTAGTCAGTATGCAGCTACTGTTGTCAGATTAGTACAGTCTCAGTAGCACCACCAGCTATTGATATGGAGCATTGGAAATCATGTATACACAAACACAAAACAATGTTGATATTGCCAGGGCATTAATATATGGGTAGGCCTGAGAAACCATTCCTCATGCCATATTGGAGGTCAAGCACTGAGTCTGGTCTCACGAAGGAGCACTAGTAAATGACTGCAGGTTATTATACTTGTATGTAATGAGGCAACAGAGTCCAGGCTGGGTCCAGAGATGAGCAACAGAGACCAGGCTGGGTCCAGAGATGAAGCAACAGAGTCCAGGCTGGTTCCAGAGATGAAGCAACAGAGTCCAGGCTGGTTCCAGAGATGAGGCAACAGAGTCCAGGCTGGGTCCAGAGATGAGGCAACAGAGTCCAGGCTGGTTCCAGAGATGAGGCAACAGAGTCCAGGCTGGGTCCAGAGATGAGGCAACAGAGTCCAGGCTGGGTCCAGAGATGAAGCAACAGAGTCCAGGCTGGTTCCAGAGATGAAGCAACAGAGTCCAGGCTGGTTCCAGAGATGAGGCAACAGAGTCCAGGCTGGTTCCAGAGATGAGGCAACAGAGTCCAGGCTGGTTCCAGAGATGAAGCAACAGAGTCCAGGCAGGGTCCAGAGATGAGGCAACAGAGTCCAGGCTGGGTCCAGAGATGAGGCAACAGAGTCCAGGCTGGGTCCACAGATGAGGCAACAGAGTCCAGGCAGGGTCCAGAGATGAGGCAACAGAGTCCAGGATGGATCTGGTTAGAGGCAACAGAGTCCAGGCAGGGTCCAGTTATGAGGCAACAGAGTCCAGGCTGGTTCCAGAGATGAAGCAACAGAGTCCAGGCTGGTTCCAGAGATGAGGCAACAGAGTCCAGGCTGGTTCCAGAGATGAGGCAACAGAGTCCAGGCTGGTTCCAGAGATGAGGCAACAGAGTCCAGGGTGGTTCCAGAGATGAAGCAACAGAGTCCAGGCAGGGTCCAGAGATGAGGCAACAGAGTCCAGTTATGAGGCAACAGAGTCCAGGCTGGTTCCAGAGATGAAGCAACAGAGTCCAGGCTGGTTCCAGAGATGAGGCAACAGAGTCCAGGCTGGTTCCAGAGATGAGGCAACAGAGTCCAGGCTGGTTCCAGAGATGAGGCAACAGAGTCCAGGCTGGTTCCAGAGATGAGGCAACAGAGTCCAGGCTGGTTCCAGAGATGAGGCAACAGAGTCCAGGCTGGTTCCAGAGATGAGGCAACAGAGTCCAGGCTGGTTCCAGAGATGAGGCAACAGAGTCCAGGCTGGTTCCAGAGATGAGGCAACAGAGTCCAGGCTGGTTCCAGAGATGAGGCAACAGACAGTGATGCCATGCACAACACTGTACACAAAGTCCAAAGTTCTCGTTCAATGCCACCTAATCTTGACCCTATCCTAGACCAACATTAGTCCCTACATGTAGGCGAGAAGCACCTTTGAACTTTAGCATCCCTAGCTGATCATGCGGCTGTCAACACCATTTCCGGATACAATATGCTCGAGCCTTTGGGAGAGTAGCAAAACTGACAATATACTTCCTAAAGGCTAGTTCACAATATGTGGAACTATATTACTGTAGATGCCATTCAAGCAATGCTATGCTACATGTATGTGATGCTATGTGATGCTATGTGATGCTATGTGATGCTATGTGATGCAATGCATTCAATGTTCACACATACACACGCACAATGATGTGACACATCACATGATGTCACTCGGGTATGTAGCACAATTGGTAACCAGCCTTGAGATTTGTGAGCAGTGTTGTCATTTTTTACTTTGCTTTGTAATGAGACATTCAAACGGTGTTGAGCTGAATATTTAAAGTAATTATCTATGTGACGACGGGGACTTACCCCAGGCTGGCTCGGCATGATGGTATCTAAGTCAAAGAACTTGCACAGGACGCCGACAGTGAAGAGGGATCGTAGCAGGGAGTGGCGGTGGGTCTTCAGCTGAGGACTGGTCATGTTCTGCATCTGCAGGGCCCGCATCTGCTCCAGACATTCTGCACAGACCACACCCACAAACAACATCACGAGAGAACATCTTGGATAGAGCAACAACAGACGATCAGTCAGACATCACCAGAGACCACATAGTATTCCAGGAAACTCCACCCATTCCACACCCACATTCCACGTGTAAATATATTCACTCCCCCCCCCCCCCCTGAATTAATCAGAGTATACAATAGGAATCCTAGTGAAGAATACTGCCATAACCTTCAGAGCCAAGGCTATCCCGGGATAATGCACGGAACCAGCGCCAGGGCTGGAATATTCTAGGGCTAGTCATCTTGGGAGAGACCCAAGTATCCCAGGATACTTCTGATATTTAAGCTGTACAGTTCACCCTCACTACGGCAACCCTGGGAGAGGGGGATATCCTAGGATTGCGCTACTAGACTATCACCCAATATGAGGCACAGGATGGTTGTAGGAACTCACTGAAGAACCTTTGGAAGCAGTCCTTGACCAGAGCATAATTGTGAGTGACGCTGTTTACCACTGCACCAAGACACTCCACACTGCTATGGATCAGCTACACACAAGACAATATCAACATGCACAACTCAATGATTATGTGTCTGTGTGTGTGAGTATGTGTGCGTGGGCGCACCAGCTGTCCGTGTTTCATGATGAGTTTGACCAAGTCCTCCTCCAGTCCAGTCAGGAAGGACTGGGCAGGATGTTCCATGAGAGGTACTACCTCCTTCAGGATCTTAGACACGAAGTGCAGCACCATTACATCCTTGTTGGCCTACACACACATACCAAGTGAGGTCAGAGTATGAAAGGATCAAGTGTGATGAGGTTGTCCTTGTAAAGTAGATACATAACTATGTACAAATCACACATGCCTTAAGCCTAACATATGTATGTATGTAATCTTAATACAGAGACAGAAGGGGAGAGAGAGGGGAGAGAGAGGGGAGAGAGAGGGGAGAGAGAGGGGAGAGAGAGGGGAGAGAGAGGGGAGAGAGAGGGGAGAGAGAGGGGAGAGAGAGGGGAGAGAGAGGGGGGAGTGAGAGGGGAGAGAGAGGGGAGAGAGAGGGGAGAGAGAGGGGAGAGAGAGGGGAGAGAGAGGGGAGAGAGAGGGGAGAGAGAGGGGGGAGAGAGGGGAGAGAGAGGGGAGAGAGAGGGGAGAGAGAGGGGAGAGAGAGGGGAGAGAGAGGGGAGAGAGAGGGGAGAGAGAGGGGGAGAGACGGGGAGAGAGACGGGGAGAGAGGGGGAGAGAGGGGGAGGGGGAGAGAGGGGGGAGAGGGGAGAGATATGGGGAAAGTGAAAGAGAGAGAGAGGAGCAGAGAGGGAGAGAGGGAGGGAGGGGAGAGAGAAAGGAGCGGAGAGACAGGGAGAGAGGGGCAGAGAGGGGGAGAGGGTAAGAGAGGGGAGTAGAGAGGTAGAGAGAGAGAGAGGTAGGGTGGAGGGATAGAAGCTTACGGCACAGGAGGAGCTCAGGTAGGGGTGCAGGGTGGTGGCATGGCTGAGCAACAGGGAAGGCTTTACACTGCAGAACAGGTAGAGGGTGATGATGCATGACATCAGACCTGCACTGCTACTAGAGCTCTTAGCTGGAGAGAGGGGGAGGGAAGAGAGAGACACACTCAATTAAGGTTCTTGAGTATACTTTGTAAATAGACGAGTTTGAATTCACGCCAAGGTATAGTCAGTGTTGAGTCAACAAGCATCAAACACGTGAGTGGCCGCTAACCCTCCCCCCCCTCCCCCCCCCTCTCCCAGGCATAATTAGGGCAGATGGGCTAAAACCAGGTTGTTACACTGGCTGTTAATTAATCTCTGCCACTAACATAATTAGTGCAAGGAGGTATAGATAATGAATAACATTGCCCAACACCCCAACACCAAGCTGGCAGGTGACCCCTCCTGGAAGGTGGTCCCTCACACTTGGACACTCTCAGAGGTGTGTGTGGGAGTGTAAATAATGTCATTTTGCGCTGACATGTACATACTGTGGTCCATAATAGTTGTCACGCCATCTTTCATCACACGCACAATATTTGGACACGTTGATACACGTGGCACCACATGTCCATGTAATGAGCGCAAAACATGGAAAACTTGCTATAAAATATTTTCTAACAAAAAATGCTGACATTGCACGTATAACCAACCAAACCCTGTACACTCAGGTACTGCATGTAGACCATTATAAGTGCATGCACACTCAGGTACTGCATGTAGACCATTATAAGTGCATGCACACTCAGGTACTGCATGTAGACCATTATAAGTGCATGCACACTCAGGTACTGCATGTAGACCATTATAAGTGCATGCACACTCAGGTACTGCATGTAGACCATTATAAGTGCACACACACTCAGGTACTGCATGTAGACCATTATAAGTGCATGCACACTCAGGCACTGCATGTAGACCATTATAAGTGCATGCACACTCAGGTACTGCATGTAGACCATTATAAGTGCATGCATACTCAGGCACTGCATGTAGACCATTATAAGTGCATGCACACTCAGGTACTGCATGTAGACCATTATAAGTGCATGCACACTCAGGCACTGCATGTAGACCATTATAAGTGCATGCACACTCAGGTACTGCATGTAGACCATTATAAGTGCATGCACACTCAGGCACTGCATGTAGACCATTATAAGTGCATGCACACTCAGGTACTGCATGTAGACCATTATAAGTGCATGCACACTCAGGTACTGCATGTAGACCATTATAAGTGCACGCACACTCAGGCACTGCATGTAGACCATTATAAGTGCATGCACACTCAGGTACTGCATGTAGACCATTATAAGTGCATGCACACTCAGGTACTGCATGTAGACCATTATAAGTGCATGCACACTCAGGTACTGCATGTAGACCATTATAAGTGCATGCACACTCAGGCACTGCATGTAGACCATTATAAGTGCATGCACACTCAGGTACTGCATGTAGACCATTATAAGTGCATGCACACTCAGGCACTGCATGTAGACCATTATAAGTGCATGCACACTCAGGCACTGCATGTAGACCATTATAAGTGCATGCACACTCAGGCACTGCATGTAGACCATTATAAGTGCATGCACACTCAGGTACTGCATGTAGACCATTATAAGTGCATGCACACTCAGGTACTGCATGTAGACCATTATAAGTGCATGCACACTCAGGTACTGCATGTAGACCATTATAAGTGCATGCACACTCAGGCACTGCATGTAGACCATTATAAGTGCATGCACACTCAGGTACTGCATGTAGACCATTATAAGTGCATGCACACTCAGGCACTGCATGTAGACCATTATAAGTGCATGCACACTCAGGCACTGCATGTAGACCATTATAAGTGCATGCACACTCAGGCACTGCATGTAGACCATTATAAGTGCATGCACACTCAGGCACTGCATGTAGACCATTATAAGTGCATGCACACTCAGGTACTGCATGTAGACCATTATAAGTGCATGCACACTCAGGCACTGCATGTAGACCATTATAAGTGCATGCACACTCAGGCACTGCATGTAGACCATTATAAGTGCATGCACACTCAGGCACTGCATGTAGACCATTATAAGTGCATGCACACTCAGGTACTGCATGTAGACCATTATAAGTGCATGCACACTCAGGTACTGCATGTAGACCATTATAAGTGCATGCACACTCAGGTACTGCATGTAGACCATTATAAGTGCATGCACACTCAGGTACTGCATGTAGACCATTATAAGTGCATGCACACTCAGGTACTGCATGTAGACCATTATAAGTGCACGCACACTCAGGTACTGCATGTAGACCATTATAAGTGCATGCACACTCAGGTACTGCATGTAGACCATTATAAGTGCATGCACACTCAGGCACTGCATGTAGACCATTATAAGTGCATGCACACTCAGGCACTGCATGTAGACCATTATAAGTGCATGCACACTCAGGTACTGCATGTAGACCATTATAAGTGCATGCACACTCAGGCACTGCATGTAGACCATTATAAGTGCATGCACACTCAGGCACTGCATGTAGACCATTATAAGTGCATGCACACTCAGGCACTGCATGTAGACCATTATAAGTGCATGCACACTCAGGTACTGCATGTAGACCATTATAAGTGCATACACACTCAGGTACTGCATGTAGACCATTATAAGTGCATGCACACTCAGGCACTGCATGTAGACCATTATAAGTGCATGCACACTCAGGTACTGCATGTAGACCATTATAAGTGCATGCACACTCAGGTACTGCATGTAGACCATTATAAGTGCATGCACACTCAGGTACTGCATGTAGACCATTATAAGTGCATGCACACTCAGGTACTGCATGTAGACCATTATAAGTGCATGCACACTCAGGCACTGCATGTAGACCATTATAAGTGCATGCACACTCAGGCACTGCATGTAGACCATTATAAGTGCATGCACACTCAGGTACTGCATGTAGACCATTATAAGTGCATGCACACTCAGGTACTACATGTAGACCATTATAAGTGCATGCACACTCAGGTACTGCATGTAGACCATTATAAGTGCATGCACACTCAGGTACTGCATGTAGACCATTATAAGTGCATGCACACTCAGGCACTGCATGTAGACCATTATAAGTGCATGCACACTCAGGTACTGCATGTAGACCATTATAAGTGCATGCACACTCAGGTACTGCATGTAGACCATTATAAGTGCATGCACACTCAGGTACTGCATGTAGACCATTATAAGTGCATGCACACTCAGGTACTGCATGTAGACCATTATAAGTGCATGCACACTCAGGTACTACATGTAGACCATTATAAGTGCATGCACACTCAGGCACTGCATGTAGACCATTATAAGTGCATGCACACTCAGGTACTGCATGTAGACCATTATAAGTGCATGCACACTCAGGTACTGCATGTAGACCATTATAAGTGCATGCACACTCAGGTACTGCATGTAGACCATTATAAGTGCATGCACACTCAGGCACTGCATGTAGACCATTATAAGTGCATGCACACTCAGGTACTGCATGTAGACCATTATAAGTGCATGCACACTCAGGCACTGCATGTAGACCATTATAAGTGCATGCACACTCAGGTACTGCATGTAGACCATTATAAGTGCATGCACACTCAGGCACTGCATGTAGACCATTATAAGTGCATGCACACTCAGGTACTGCATGTAGACCATTATAAGTGCATGCACACTCAGGTACTGCATGTAGACCATTATAAGTGCATGCACACTCAGGTACTGCATGTAGACCATTATAAGTGCATGCACACTCAGGTACTGCATGTAGACCATTATAAGTGCATGCACACTCAGGTACTGCATGTAGACCATTATAAGTGCATGCACACTCAGGCACTGCATGTAGACCATTATAAGTGCATGCACACTCAGGTACTGCATGTAGACCATTATAAGTGCATGCACACTCAGGTACTGCATGTAGACCATTATAAGTGCATGCACACTCAGGTACTGCATGTAGACCATTATAAGTGCACGCACACTCAGGTACTGCATGTAGACCATTATAAGTGCATGCACACTCAGGTACTGCATGTAGACCATTATAAGTGCATGCACACTCAGGTACTGCATGTAGACCATTATAAGTGCATGCACACTCAGGTACTGCATGTAGACCATTATAAGTGCATGCACACTCAGGTACTGCATGTAGACCATTATAAGTGCACGCACACTCAGGTACTGCATGTAGACCATTATAAGTGCATGCACACTCAGGTACTGCATGTAGACCATTATAAGTGCATGCACACTCAGGTACTGCATGTAGACCATTATAAGTGCATGCACACTCAGGTACTGCATGTAGACCATTATAAGTGCACGCACACTCAGGTACTGCATGTAGACCATTATAAGTGCATGCACACTCAGGCACTGCATGTAGACCATTATAAGTGTACACACACTCAGGCACT
This sequence comes from Cladorhizidae sp. MBARI D1340-BT2, assembly GCA_028752905.1. Taxonomy (NCBI): domain Eukaryota; kingdom Metazoa; phylum Porifera; class Demospongiae; order Poecilosclerida; family Cladorhizidae; species Cladorhizidae sp. MBARI D1340-BT2. Next base: position 17,208,047 of record JAQNBH010000011.1, read on the forward strand.
GCATGTAGACCATTATAAGTGCATGCACACTCAGGTACTGCATGTAGACCATTATAAGTGCATGCACACTCAGGCACTGCATGTAGACCATTATAAGTGCATGCACACTCAGGTACTGCATGTAGACCATAGTGCATGCACACTCAGGTACTGCATGTAGACCATTATAAGTGCATGCACACTCAGGTACTGCATGTAGACCATTATAAGTGCACGCACACTCAGGTACTGCATGTAGACCATTATAAGTGCATGCACACTCAGGCACTGCATGTAGACCATTATAAGTGCATACACACTCAGGCACTGCATGTAGACCATTATAAGTGCATGCACACTCAGGTACTGCATGTAGACCATTATAAGTGCATACACACTCAGGTACTGCATGTAGACCATTATAAGTGCATGCACACTCAGGTACTGCATGTAGACCATTATAAGTGCATGCACACTCGGGTACTGCATGTAGACCATTATAAGTGCATGCACACTCAGGTACTGCATGTAGACCATTATAAGTGCATGCACACTCAGGTACTGCATGTAGACCATTATAAGTGCATGCACACTCGGGTACTGCATGTAGACCATTATAAGTGCATGCACACTCAGGTACAGCATGTAGACCATTATAAGTGCATGCACACTCAGGTACTGCATGTAGACCATTATAAGTGCACACACACTCAGGCACTGCATGTAGACCATTATAAGTGCATGCACACTCGGGCACTGCATGTAGACCATTATAAGTGCATGCACACTCAGGTACTGCATGTAGACCATTATAAGTGCATGCACACTCAGGTACTGCATGTAGACCATTATAAGTGCATGCACACTCAGGCACTGCATGTAGACCATTATAAGTGCATGCACACTCGGGTACTGCATGTAGACCATTATAAGTGCATGCACACTCGGGTACTGCATGTAGACCATTATAAGTGCACGCACACTCAGGTACTGCATGTAGACCATTATAAGTGCATGCACACTCGGGTACTGCATGTAGACCATTATAAGTGCATGCACACTCAGGTACTGCATGTAGACCATTATAAGTGCATGCACACTCAGGTACTGCATGTAGACCATTATAAGTGCATGCACACTCAGGTACTGCATGTAGACCATTATAAGTGCATGCACACTCAGGTACTGCATGTAGACCATTATAAGTGCATGCACACTCAGGTACTGCATGTAGACCATTATAAGTGCATGCACACTCAGGCACTGCATGTAGACCATTATAAGTGCATGCACACTCAGGCACTGCATGTAGACCATTATAAGTGCATGCATACTCAGGTACTGCATGTAGACCATTATAAGTGCACGCACACTCAGGTACTGCATGTAGACCATTATAAGTGCATGCACACTCAGGTACTGCATGTAGACCATTATAAGTGCATGCACACTCAGGCACTGCATGTAGACCATTATAAGTGCATGCACACTCAGGCACTGCATGTAGACCATTATAAGTGCATGCACACTCAGGTACTGCATGTAGACCATTATAAGTGCATGCATACTCAGGTACTGCATGTAGACCATTATAAGTGCATGCACACTCAGGTACTGCATGTAGACCATTATAAGTGCATGCACACTCAGGTACTGCATGTAGACCATTATAAGTGCATGCACACTCAGGCACTGCATGTAGACCATTATAAGTGCATGCACACTCAGGCACTGCATGTAGACCATTATAAGTGCACACACACTCAGGTACTGCATGTAGACCATTATAAGTGCATGCACACTCAGGTACTGCATGTAGACCATTATAAGTGCATGCACACTCAGGTACTGCATGTAGACCATTATAAGTGCATGCACACTCAGGTACTGCATGTAGACCATTATAAGTGCATGCACACTCAGGTACTGCATGTAGACCATTATAAGTGCATGCACACTCAGGCACTGCATGTAGACCATTATAAGTGCACGCACACTCAGGTACTGCATGTAGACCATTATAAGTGCACGCACACTCAGGTACTGCATGTAGACCATTATAAGTGCATGCACACTCAGGTACTGCATGTAGACCATTATAAGTGCATGCACACTCAGGTACTGCATGTAGACCATTATAAGTGCACGCACACTCAGGCACTGCATGTAGACCATTATAAGTGCATGCACACTCAGGTACTGCATGTAGACCATTATAAGTGCATGCACACTCAGGTACTGCATGTAGACCATTATAAGTGCATGCACACTCAGGCACTGCATGTAGACCATTATAAGTGCATGCACACTCAGGTACTGCATGTAGACCATTATAAGTGCATGCACACTCAGGTACTGCATGTAGACCATTATAAGTGCATGCACACTCAGGTACTGCATGTAGACCATTATAAGTGCATGCACACTCAGGTACTGCATGTAGACCATTATAAGTGCATGCACACTCAGGTACTGCATGTAGACCATTATAAGTGCATGCACACTCAGGTACTGCATGTAGACCATTATAAGTGCACGCACACTCAGGTACTGCATGTAGACCATTATAAGTGCATGCACACTCAGGTACTGCATGTAGACCATTATAAGTGCATGCACACTCAGGCACTGCATGTAGACCATTATAAGTGCATGCACACTCAGGTACTACATGTAGACCATTATAAGTGCATGCACACTCAGGCACTGCATGTAGACCATTATAAGTGCACGCACACTCAGGTACTGCATGTAGACCATTATAAGTGCATGCACACTCAGGTACTGCATGTAGACCATTATAAGTGCATGCACACTCAGGTACTGCATGTAGACCATTATAAGTGCATGCACACTCAGGTACTGCATGTAGACCATTATAAGTGCATGCACACTCAGGTACTGCATGTAGACCATTATAAGTGCATGCACACTCAGGCACTGCATGTAGACCATTATAAGTGCATGCACACTCAGGTACTGCATGTAGACCATTATAAGTGCATGCACACTCAGGTACTGCATGTAGACCATTATAAGTGCATGCACACTCAGGTACTGCATGTAGACCATTATAAGTGCATGCACACTCAGGTACTGCATGTAGACCATTATAAGTGCATGCACACTCAGGTACTGCATGTAGACCATTATAAGTGCATGCACACTCAGGCACTGCATGTAGACCATTATAAGTGCATGCACACTCAGGCACTGCATGTAGACCATTATAAGTGCATGCACACTCAGGTACTGCATGTAGACCATTATAAGTGCATGCACACTCAGGTACTGCATGTAGACCATTATAAGTGCATGCACACTCAGGTACTGCATGTAGACCATTATAAGTGCATGCACACTCAGGTACTGCATGTAGACCATTATAAGTGCATGCACACTCAGGTACTGCATGTAGACCATTATAAGTGCATGCACACTCAGGTACTGCATGTAGACCATTATAAGTGCATGCACACTCAGGTACTGCATGTAGACCATTATAAGTGCATGCACACTCAGGCACTGCATGTAGACCATTATAAGTGCATGCACACTCAGGCACTGCATGTAGACCATTATAAGTGCACGCACACTCAGGCACTGCATGTAGACCATTATAAGTGCACGCACACTCAGGTACTGCATGTAGACCATTATAAGTGCATGCACACTCAGGTACTGCATGTAGACCATTATAAGTGCATGCACACTCAGGTACTGCATGTAGACCATTATAAGTGCATGCACACTCAGGCACTGCATGTAGACCATTATAAGTGCATGCACACTCAGGTACTGCATGTAGACCATTATAAGTGCATGCACACTCAGGCACTGCATGTAGACCATTATAAGTGCATGCACACTCAGGTACTGCATGTAGACCATTATAAGTGCATGCACACTCAGGTACTGCATGTAGACCATTATAAGTGCATGCACACTCAGGCACTGCATGTAGACCATTATAAGTGCATGCACACTCAGGTACTGCATGTAGACCATTATAAGTGCATGCACACTCAGGCACTGCATGTAGACCATTATAAGTGCATGCACACTCAGGTACTGCATGTAGACCATTATAAGTGCATGCACACTCAGGTACTGCATGTAGACCATTATAAGTGCATGCACACTCAGGTACTGCATGTAGACCATTATAAGTGCATGCACACTCAGGCACTGCATGTAGACCATTATAAGTGCATGCACACTCAGGTACTGCATGTAGACCATTATAAGTGCATGCACACTCAGGCACTGCATGTAGACCATTATAAGTGCATGCACACTCAGGCACTGCATGTAGACCATTATAAGTGCATGCACACTCAGGCACTGCATGTAGACCATTATAAGTGCATGCACACTCAGGCACTGCATGTAGACCATTATAAGTGCATGCACACTCAGGTACTGCATGTAGACCATTATAAGTGCATGCACACTCAGGCACTGCATGTAGACCATTATAAGTGCACACACACTCAGGTACTGCATGTAGACCATTATAAGTGCATGCACACTCAGGTACTGCATGTAGACCATTATAAGTGCATGCACACTCAGGCACTGCATGTAGACCATTATAAGTGCATGCACACTCAGGCACTGCATGTAGACCATTATAAGTGCATGCACACTCAGGTACTGCATGTAGACCATTATAAGTGCATGCACACTCAGGTACTACATGTAGACCATTATAAGTGCATGCACACTCAGGTACTGCATGTAGACCATTATAAGTGCATGCACACTCGGGTATTGTATACATGCAAACAATGAGTACACACTGCCTCTCTCGGTAGGTGCTAATTGCACACACATTGACTCGGGTTCAGAGATACATAAGAATGTAGTGCAATCAAGCAGGCAGGGTCTGTGCTGAACCACTGGCCACCATTAGCAATGGCAAATACGTGCTTCATGAGAAGAGCACATGTATGAAGCAGAGAGTGGCAGAGATGATACCATTGGCAGCACAGTGTGTGTATGCATGTACATACGTAATTATGTTACCAGAGTTTTCATCAAGGGCTAGAACATTCTCCACCAGAGAGTCCACCATCATCTGACACACATGGAACACAGCCTGAGTGGTCACCTGATCCTCATTCTTCAAGATCTACACACAACCAATAAGTAAGTAAATCATGTGCCCAGTCACATGACTTCCTACAAACAAAACAAAACTAAATCAGAGACGGCAAACCTCCACCACTAAACAAAACAGCTGACTAGACCAAGTGCTGTGCTGTTTCTGGTGTTGGTGGCCTCTAGCAATGTGTATCAGCACTAAAATTTGATGGCTAGGTCCTTGACCCATGCCTAACCTGTCCACACAATTTCGTGAAAATCCACCTGTAGGTTTTTGCATAATTCTGCTAACAGACGGACGGGTAAACTGGGGTGAAAACATCACCGAGAAGGGGTGACAGTTGCATTTTTTTTAATTTTAAAAAACACAAAAAAACTTGTGGTTACCACTTTATAGCTCCATAGATTCCTGAAAAGATAGGCCTCTCTGTGTGCTCTCTTTTGATACTATAATAGTTTTCATAGGTATAACTATAGCCAGGTTACTGGAGCTAAAGTGGAGGGACCTCAAAACCTGAATGCCTGATTTTGCCGCATAAATATCTCCAGATTCCCAAGTGCTAGAGAGTTGAAATTAGCACCAGTGGCTAGAGAAATACATACTCTATGCAATGACCGGCTTGATTAGGCGTTAAAAATAAGTACGTGGTCAAGCGCCTGGTTGTAAAATGAATTTCGTTAAAATTTAAAATTCATTTTCCACCTGCGCGCTTGACCACTGTAATCAAACTGGTCATTGCATAGAGTAGGGCTCGTTCACGCACTGGTGCTAATTTCAACTCTCTAGCACTTGAGAAGCAAAATCAGGCATTCAGGTTCCATCCACTTTAGCTCCAGTAACTCCAGTAACTTGGCTATAGTTTTACCTATGAAAAATGATTTAGTATCAAAAGAGAGCACACAGAGAGACCTATCTTTTGAGCTATATATCAAGTCCATACCATGAAGTTTACAGAATCTACGGAGCTATAAAGTGGTAACAACAAGTTTTTGTTATTTAATTTAAAAATGCACCTGTCTCCCCTTATAGTTGAAACGAATGCTGGTTGCAACTTGGAAGAAAGCAACGTCTCTAGCTAAGCTTCCTAGAAACAAAACCTCAAGCCCAGCAGTGCCATTGGGTGGGGGGAGGGCAATCCTGGGATCAGCCATCTACTACCTGTATATAAGGCACAAAACATTTATAGTTTGTGTGTGTGTGTGTGTGTGTGTGTGTGTGTGTTTTAGATTACAACTCTCAGGACCTCATGGGCCGGTGCAGATCAAACCTTGTGTGGCATTCAGGACCAACCAATCAGGACCAACCAAGGAAGGTTTTAGGAACAACTTTGACTTTGCTTTAGGGAATGGAGGAAGTAGTTTGTCAACCATTTTTATGTACATGTACCTCCATTCCCAAAAGGATTTATTTTTAAGGGGGGGTGGGTTAAAACATGATCCTTAAAGGCAGTACAAAGTTTGATCTGGATGGGTCCACAGGTTGTGTGAGTTATGTATATAAAAAAAACACAAATGCCCCCCCAAAAGGCATCTTAAATTAAAATAATCAATAATCAACAAAAAAGACCCCCCCCCCCCCCTCATAAGCTCACACACACACATACTACACATGCACGACCAGCCACATTACAACAATGTGTCTATGATCAAGACTTGCAGTACTTCTTTCTTTTGACCAGTGGATGTAAAAAATCCCATTTTTGTCCACATACATAACTGGCTAGGGCTGGGGCTAAGGCTAGGATAGGGTGAAGGTTAGGGCTAGGATAGGGTGAAGGTTAGGGCTAGGATAAGATTAGGGCTAAGGCTAGGATACAGCTAAAACTATGGCTAGGGTTAGGATGGAGTTAGAGATAGTTAGGACAAGGTTAGGGTTAAGGCTAGGATAGGGTTAGAGCTAAGGCCAGGATAGCTAGGGCTAAGGCTACGGTACTGCGTGACTCCCTTCCTCACAAGAACCATATACACCTTGCAAGACATGAGTGAACCTATATATTGCTCGACTAGACCACAAGATAAGTAACATTCATCATCATATAGAGAGCACTATGCCATGCTGTGTGTCTCACCTGTTCCAGAAGCTGCTCGAACCACTCATACTCCTTGCAAATGCCCACCTGCAAATGTGGAGGAAGAACATCACCGCCAGCTAAACCCAATGGACTTGGTCTGAACTGCATGCAAGGCAATGGATACAACATGCACAGACTGACCACAGCAGTGATGTTGGTGACACGCTTGAGGAGGAGCGTCTTCTGATTATGACTGTCCTGTACTGTGGTGAACCAGAGTTCCCGGAACACACTGGTCACCAGTTGCTTACGAGGTGACAGAACAACAACAAAACCAAATGAGAAATGAAAACACCAACAACACCACACCACACACTACAACACCACATGTACTACAACACCACACACTACAACACCACACACTCCACCACATGTACTACAACACCACACCACACACTACAACACCACACCACACACTACAACACCACACACTACAACACCACACACAACAGCACCACACCACACACTACAACACCACACAACAACACCACACCACACACTACCACACCACACACTACAACACCACACACAACACCACACACTACAACACCATACACAACAGCACCACAACACACAACAACACCACACAACACACAACAACACCACACACAACAGCACCACACTGCACACTACAACACCACACCACACACTACAACACCACACCACACTGCACACTACAACACAACACCACACACTACAACACCACACCACACTGCACACTACAACATCACACCGTACAACAACACCACACCACACCACACACTAAAACAGCAACACCACACCACAAACTAACACACCACACACTACAACACCATACCACACACTACAACAACAGCACCACACCACACACTACAACACAACACCCAATAACACCATACCACACACAACACCACACCATACAACAGCAACACCACACACTAACCACACCGCACACTACAACAACAGCCCCACACCACACTACACCCTACAACACCACACCACACACACTACAACACCATACCACACAACAGCAACACCACACACTACAATACCACACACTACAACAACATGCTCGAGTGTACCAATTCACAAACACAACGACTCCACATGCTCTGGTCGAGTTATTTGTACCCGAATAGCATCTTCGTCGCTGATTCTCCTGATGATCCTCACACAGATGTCGTTGACCTTGGGGAAGTCTGGCTGGAGGACGCAGACGTCCTTGAGGATCTTGATCACTCTCTTTCGCACACTCACACCTGAGTCCTGTTTGGAGGAGGGACATAGATAGATCACCACAGACCACATGCTATAGGCAAGTGAGTCCGATAATAAATTAGGATGAGCACACACACAACTGCATGCACATACAGTACACCAACAATGGATGGACATGTTAGAAAAGAAAGGAGATAAGGTTGTGTCCACATACGTTGATTAAGACCCGTTGGGACACTTCACACGCACCAAATTGTGGGATTTCGACACACACACAAATTGTTGGTCACCATCTGTAAAGATGGTGACCAACCGAAGGATTTGCAGGGAGAGGGTAAAACAGTGAATATTAATTCATTGACAATATCCTTCATTATCATGCGCCAGTCAAGTGAATACCGTTGCTAAGGGAAACAGACCCTCACATATCACATGCCTGTCAAGGGAATACCGTTGCTAAGGGAAACAGACCATCACATATCACATGCCTGTCAAGGGAATACCATTGCTAAGGGAAACATACCCTCACATATCACATGCCTGTCAAGGGAATACCATTGCTAAGGGAAACAGACCATCACATATCACATGCCTGTCAAGGGAATACCGTTGCTAAGGGAAACAGACCATCACATATCACATGCCAGTCAAGGGAATACCGTTGCTAAGGGAAACAGACCATCACATATCACATGCCAGTCAAGGGAATACCATTGCTAAGGGAAACATACCCTCACATATCACATGCCTGTCAAGGGAATACCATTGCTAAGGGAAACAGACCATCACATATCACATGCATGTCAAGGGAATACCGTTGCTAAGTGAAACAGACCATCACATATCACATGCCAGTCAAGGGAATACCGTTGCTAAGGGAAACAGACCATCACATATCACATGCCTGTCAAGGGAATACCGTTGCTAAGGGAAACAGACCATCACATATCACATGCCAGTCAAGGGAATACTGTTGCTAAGGGAAACAGACCATCACATATCACATGCCTGTCAAGGGAATACCGTTGCTAAGGGAAACAGACCATCACATATCACATGCCAGTCAAGGGAATACCGTTGCCAAGGGAAACAGACCATCACATGCCTGTCAAGGGAATACCATTGCTAAGGGAAACAGACCATCACATATCACATGCCAGTCATATCACATGCCGGTCAAGGGAATACCGTTGCCGAGGGAAACAAACGCTCACATATCACATGCCGGTCAAGGGAATACCGCTGCCGAGGGAAACAGACCATCACATATCACATGCCGGTCAAGGGAACACCGTTGCCGAGGGAAACAGACCATCACATATCACATGCCTGTCAAGGGAATACCGTTGCCGAGGGAAACAGACTATCACATATCACATGCTAGTCAAGGGAATACCGTTGCTAAGGAAAACAGACCATCACATATCACATGCCGGTCAAGGGAATACCGTTGCCGAGGGAAACAGACCATCACGTATGATTTGCTACTCAACCTGTCAATGTTCGAAAATACTCAGAGCCAATGTAATTTACTATGATTGGTGCTTGTACATGCTAAGATTACTATCAACATGATGACATTGTCTGACCCGAATTCTTTCACAGATCATGTCGTAGTACTGTAACGTGAGCTCCGGCTTGCATAGGACAAACCGGCCAATCAGATCCACTGCTGCCTCTCGCACCAAGGTTGACATATCTCGAAACCGAATCTCAACTGCTCTCTGCATGTCGGGCTACAGAAACAAACGTAACAGGCACTTGGATCCGAGCGTAGCAGCAGCAGGAGACAAGAACAATGTGGGCACACCAATGTGGGGCAAAGGGTACAAAGGTCGGGCAAGCACTTCATTGTTAGGGTTGAGTGGGGTGGACCAGGGTGAGTAGTGTGGGATGGGGGTGGCATGGGGTAGGGTAGAAGATGGGTTCTACAAGTACATACATACAGCAGTATGCAGAAATGAGTCTGGCATACATGTATGTACATAGCCAGGGTGGAGACTCTGTAGAGAGCCTGCCTGTCCTTACTCGAGACAAGATGGATGGGTCGGCTGCTATGATGGAGGAGAGAGCCTTCATGGCACGGGTCCTTACATGTACCGCTGGCTCGTTGGACACCCACATCAACTACAGCAACACAACAGTGGGAGGCGTGGCAGGGGGCAGCAATTAGGGAGTGCACATGATAGCTTTATGCCAAATGTAAAGGGGCTATGACACTGGTGTCGGGTATAACACAGGAAGTGTCTAGTATAACATAGGACGTGTCTAGTACATATATATAACACAGCAAGTGACATAATGAGATTCATAGAGTATATATATAATAGCCAATGTGTTTGGGACAGGGGCATGCTGGTGTCAGTGGAGTGCAGCTTTCTGCCGGAGCAGAGAAGAAAGCTTATGCACGAAGCAACTGTAAGTAACCAATTTTGCTGCAAGTCAAGGGAGTTTGTGGACATCAGTAGTGCCAGAATCTTTACCAACCTACATATAGTATGGTGCAGTTGGATAGGTCAGAGAGAGGTCACTTCAAGCAACTAATTCTTAAGACTTGACTACAGTAGGTAGTATATATGTATGAGAGACAGTGCTAGAGCATGCAATAGCTCCATGAACACAATAGCATTGATGCATTATTGGCAGAATACAGACACCACCCACCCGCACTAATCACCTTCTGCAAGTACAGGTCAAAGCTCCTCGTCAGCACTCTGGAAGAGGCCAGATAACGAGCAACCAGGGGCGCCGAATGCTCGTCCAGAATACACGTCAGAGGCTTGAAAGATAACTTCTTCGTAGACACCAGTAACGCCAGAATCTTCTCCTTCTTCAGTTCACACTGTTGAAGGGCCAAGGATGACGAGCTTATTTCATCAGGGGCAGTATGAGGATCTTGGCCGCATTCGTCAAGTTTTATTTTTGCAGTAGGGGAAGTGATCTTGTCTTTGAGTGTCTTCTCCAGCTCCAGATGAGTGTCGTACAGCCACTGACCAATGTAGAAGTCTCGAGCATACTGGAGCCGGGAGAGAAGACTGGCTGCACAAGGAACCTTCAAACTGGTACAGTACTCACAGGGAAATGTCGGGTGGGTAGGACAGACAAAGTTGCACGTCACATACCCGACAGACGATGACAGAGAAATAACGTACAGAGGGAGAGGTTTCCAAAGAGTTCAATATTTTTAGATTGCGAGCAACAGCAGAATTAGCGTGGAAATTATTTGTGGATAGCGTATCGTTACCTGCAGCTGTGATGGAAGATGCTGGCATGATCTTAGAAAGCGGACATGATGACTAGGAAAGCTATGGACCTTCTCAACAACTGTTAGCAGACCAGCTACAGTTTAGTCCTCAAGTTTGGAGCCACACTTTTCAGCATCAAGACTTGTAGTGGATTGGATACTAGAAATAAAAGCCTCGAATACTACACTCCTGGAAAACAACCCTCTGTACGATACCCCTAGAGGGAGGTGTGGTGCTGGTGACTCACGGCACAGGCCTGGTCGGATTCCGTCTGTTTATTGAGGTAAGCCACAAGCACCTTCTGCAAGTGCTGGTTGTTCTCCGAGAAGGCGTCCTACAAGCAAAACATGTGAGGAGAGAATGGTCACCCTGCATGCAGACACCACCCCAGTCATGATGGTAGAGCTATGAAGGGTGGGGCATAGTACAGAGTATAGTTACCATCAGGAGACAAAGTTCATGCTATTCAATCCAACAGTGGGAGGCAGTTTGTAAACTACCACTGGTAGAGGCTGTGGCAGTCCAGCGAATTCTAATTACTTCAACCCAGTGTGGTGTTGGTCCAGTGTGTATCACCATAGAGCTGTTGTCAACCTACATGTACTTCAACCTGCCTCAACCCAGTGGTGTTGGTCCAGTGTGTATCACCATAGAGCTATTGTCAACCTACTTTAACCTGCCTCAACCCAGTGTGGTGTTGGTCCAGTGTGTGTTCCCATAGAGCTATTGTCAACCCACTTCAACCTGCCTCAACCCAGTGTGGTGTTGGTCCAGTGTGTGTTCCCATAGAGCTATTGTCAACCCACTTCAACCTGCCTCAACCCAGTGTGGTGTTCATCCAGTGTGTGTCTGGATAGAGATATTGTCTACTGCCAGGTAAGGCTATGCCCAGAGCTCTGACTATGCCATTGGAGTGGTAAATGGCCAGTGGGAGGACACTGGGCCTCCCACTGGCGTCGTGAACCAACCATCTTCAGCAGCAGAGTGGGCGACGGGGACCCTGCGTCCATCTTCAGCTCCATGACCTGAGCAATGATGTCTATCAGTTGCTCATTCTCCTGCTCGGAGGTAGGGGCGGTGGTGTCCTTCCTCAGCCTTGCAGCTATCACACCTAGGTGCTCCAGGGACATCAGGCGCAGGCTCAGCTCCATGCTGCGGTTACTAAACGTCTGCACCTGCACACACGCACACACATACATACACAACACATTTCACTGTGGTCAATATCAGAGACATGGCGACAGTCCCATACCAGTACTATAAGTACTGGTCACTGCACCATTATTATGTACCTGTTCTGTACCAGTGCTAAGTAATTCCAGAAATCATGCCAAGTGTGGTGGTGGGTGTGGCACTGGGCATGGCTTTTGCCTGTGCTTCTCAGAGCACTGTTATTGTGTGTGGTAATAAGCATGGTGCCACCACAAAGATAATTACTGTAACTCCCACAGAATATTGACACAAGGACTTTCCTTAAATTTGTTCTTCGATGTTTCGAGCTAGACAAAGACCACATCATCCAGGAATAATTCCTGATGAAGGCCACAGCATCTAGCTGAAGTGCCAAAGAGCAAATCTAAGTTGATTATCGAGAAAGTCATTGTACAGAACAAAAAATGTTTTAATTTAGAATTGTTTTTGTTTTTTAAAGAAAGGAAACAAGAAGACTGTACATGTGTACCAGACCACACCCAGTTGGCCGACCCGTAAGCAATCACTAGACTGGCTTGACCAACATTGGTGTTCCACATGATTTCTAATGGCAATCAAAGTGTCAGCAAACTGGTTATGGTCAGTGTAGGTACAAGTTGTTTCTTGACTTTCAATCCAATATTATATATATATTAAAATCACCTTCTCAATAATCACCTTCTCAATAATCAACTTCAATTTTAATTTGCTCGACGTTTTGACTAGATGCTCTAGTCTTCATCAGGAATAATGAGCCGCTAACGCTCACGTGAGCCTGTTATATACCGGTATCTAGCTATCCACCACGTGCCAGTACATGCGCCTAACACGTGCACCAAATGTTTATTATAAATGTATATATAATAATAATAATAAAAATTAAAAAAATTAAAATTAAAAATAAATTAACAAATGAACAACAAATAAAAAATGTACGTAAATAATAAACAAAATAATAAACAAAAAAATAAAATAAATAAAACAACAATTACAACATATAATAATAATAATAATAATAATAATAATAACAATAATAACAATAACAACAACAACAATAATAATAAATATTAATAATAATAAAAATATAAAAATAATAAAAAAATAATAATAATAATAAATATATATATAATAATTATATTTATCATGTAGCTAACTACTCCACTCATAGAGAATAGTACAAATAGAACTACTGTGATATTTTACCATATCGCGTACTTGTTATTACCTATACGATATGCGCATGCTCAGTAAAGGTTTGCGCATCCTCAGTCCCATGATAAATACATTATTAAATTGATAGGGTGAAATATCACTCGTCTGATTGGCCGGTATTTTCACTCGTGCCTGCGGCACTCGTGGAAATACTAGCCACAAACTCGTGATATTTCCCCGTATCAATGTAATAATGTATATATATATTATATTATATAATATAATAATAATAAAATTAAAATAATTAAAAAAATTAAAAAAATGTAATTATTCAAGTTCAGGCTCTTCAGAGTGGCTCCCCAGCAGCCAGGCAAGTCCATTCCAGTCTCGATTGAACCACTCACACTTTGGTGCTACGCTGATGTGCAATGCCTCCTTCACTAGCAGTTCCTTCTGTCTTCTGGCCTGGTCCAAGATGGTGACTTCCTCCCACAGAATAAGATGTCCATTATATCCCATGCATGCTCAGCAATTGCAGACTTCTCTTTATTACACTTTCTACAGGCATCTTGATGTTCTTTCACTCTGGTCTCCAGTCTTCAGATCGTCTCCCCTCATTTCCCATAGCTACAAGGGATGCAGTACACAACACACGATTGCATATTAGCTGGTAAAACATCCTTCACTCTACTCAGTTGTGTTTCAGAGTTCTTCCCGATCTGAAGACGACTTTGATGTTGAACTTCCGGCAGACCCTCCTGATGTCTTCACTCATCCTTGCTGCATAAGGAATCACTATCATAGGATAGACCCCTCATTGCCTGTACTGGTGTATTCATCTTCCTTTCTGCATTTAGATGTTTCTGCAGACGAAAGGTTGATGAAGGCTTGTGTATAACCGTTCTCGATGAAGACCTTTAGCCATTTTTGTTCAGTAAACTACAAGAGTTCTGCAAAGTCCATTCCGAGTGTTACTGTTGTTGTCCACTACATACACCAGCACATGCCATGTCTTGCTGCTATTGTTGACTGTACTCATGTAGGGTCAGCAACAGACTCCTTCAAGCACTTGTTAACAGCTACTCAGGAGCAAGAACTCCTCCACTAACCAAACAGCAGAACTGAGTGTGTATCATTCGTTCTGCATATAATACAGCACCAGCACGCCGGTTGATGGCATCTTCGACGAACTTACCCATGCAATGATCCTTACCCACTGGATGATCCTTACCAACTGCACCACTCAGCAATTGAGAAACGGAGCAGTCATGGACGTGCAATGGAATATTGGAGTCTTCTGGTACCAAAATTATTATTTTTTATTATTGCATGCAAGTTATATGAGTGAGAAAACAGAGATGGAAACAGGGCCAGATTCTTGAAGATGAATTCCCAGGGTTTATTTTGACCACCTCCTGTTCTTTGGTCTGCCAGTTTCCCACCTCAGCGAAGGATTCCAGGCATGCTGGGAGCCTGCTTGGAGCTAATAGCAGCCGAAACGACCAGTTAGGCAGCTAAGAAGCCTCTGGTATGAGTTCCAGCTGAGATGTGAACTTCGGTTTTATTTATTTATAGTTTCTCCACGCTATTCTGAGGGGCACAATTGTGCCTCCTGTGTGAGCAACATCACATGCCATCCTCAATCAGCACTAGCCATGAGGAGGAGAACCAAGGCCACCCAGTAGCGGGCCAGGCCAAGTGCAGCTCCTTCTCCAGTAGGGGAGACACTGGGCCAGGCCAAGTGCAGCTCCTTCTCCAGTAGGGGAGACACTGGGCCAGGCCAAGTGCAGCTCCTTCTCCAGTAGGGGAGACACTGGGCCAGGCCAAGTGCAGCTCCTTCTCCAGTAGGGGAGACACAGGGCCAGGCCAAGTGCAGCTCCTTCTCCAGTAGGGGAGTCACTGGCCCAGGCCAAGTGCAGCTCCTTCTCCAGTAGGGGAGACACTGGGCCAGGCCAAGTGCAGCTCCTTCTCCAGTAGGGGAGACACAGGGCCAGGCCAAGTGCAGCTCCTTCTCCAGTAGGGGAGACACTGGGCCAGGCCAAGTGCAGCTCCTTCTCCAGTAGGGGACACACAGGGCCAGGCCAAGTGCAGCTCCTTCTCCAGTAGGGGAGACACAGGGCCAGGCCAAGTGCAGCTCCTTCTCCAGTAGGGGAGACACAGGGCCAGGCCAAGTGCAGCTCCTTCTCCAGTAGGGGAGACACTGGGCCAGGCCAAGTGCAGCTCCTTCTCCAGTAGGGGACACACTGGGCCAGGCCAAGTGCAGCTCCTTCTCCAGTAGGGGAGACACTGGGCCAGGCCAAGTGCAGCTCCTTCTCCAGTAGGGGAGACACTGGGCCAGGCCAAGTGCAGCTCCTTCTCCAGTAGGGGAGACACAGGGCCAGGCCAAGTGCAGCTCCTTCTCCAGTAGGGGAGACACTGGGCCAGGCCAAGTGCAGCTCCTTCTCCAGTAGGGGACACACTGGGCCAGGCCAAGTGCAGCTCCTTCTCCATTAGGGGAGACACTGGGCCAGGCCAAGTGCAGCTCCTTCTCCAGTAGGGGAGACACTGGGCCAGGCCAAGTGCAGCTCCTTCTCCAGTAGGGGAGACACTGGGCCAGGCCAAGTGCAGCTCCTTCTCCAGTAGGGGAGACACAGGGCCAGGCCAAGTGCAGCTCCTTCTCCAGTAGGGGAGACACAGGGCCAGGCCAAGTGCAGCTCCTTCTCCAGTAGGGGAGACACTGGGCCAGGCCAAGTGCAGCTCTTTCTCCAGTAGGGGAGACACTGGGCCAGGCCAAGTGCAGCTCCTTCTCCAGTAGGGGAGACACAGGGCCAGGCTAAGTGCAGCTCCTTCTCCAGTAGGGGAGACACTGGGCCAGGCCAAGTGCAGCTCCTTCTCCAGTAGGGGAGACACAGGGCCAGGCCAATTGCAGCTCCTTCTCCAGGATGGGAGACACAGGGCCAGGCCAAGTGCAGCTCCTTCTCCAGTAGGGGAGACACAGGGCCAGGCCAGGTGCAGCTCCTTCTCCAGTAGGGATTGTTAAATACTGCAAGTGGGTCACTTCTGGCGGTCCCGATTCTCCTCGTCGCTGTCCAGAGTGAGGTCCACTACAGCGCCAACCACAGAGAAAGAAAAATAAAGAGACGAAGAGGAGCAAGATAGAGCTGCAGCCAAGTGTGAGCGCAGGCTGAAACACGTTCCTAGATGCGACACATGCACACGCCCATAGCAGCTTGCCACATTCAGCACTCTGGGGGGAACCCTGCCAGTACCATACCAGTAGTTTGCCTAGCAGTGTGAGTAGAACTTCTGAAGCTGGCCACATGGGCAGGTTGAGGGTGGTGAGGAGATCTTGAATGAAGTTCTCAAACAGAGGTCTGAAGTCGTCCTCATCCTTGCCACTGCAACACCTGGAGCACACAGAGACAATATTCAATACACACACAAAAAAAACACAGCAACAAAGACACTAATTTGAATGTGAAATTACCACCAATCAAGAGCTTATATAACCACTTAGTCGTAATTATCACCTAAACAATGTAAATTAAAGATGTCTTCATCTTACTTCTTCAAAAACGTGGAGAGAAAGTTGTTAGCTGTTGTTACCGCCAAATTGTAGGCGTACGTCATCTGAGCATCAACATCGTCACGCTGGATTTGAAGCACAGCATTGCAGTTAAATAAAGTGAAAGCTAGAAGGTATAGAAACAGCACACCACCACATCAAATCCCCAGACCTTTTTGTTTCCCTGTGGCTTGTTTCCCTGTGGCTTGTCTCCTTCCTTGGGTTTGTCGGAGGACACAGCTCTGTTCCCCTTGGTCACTTCGGGGGCAGTGACAGTGCACTGGATCAACTGTAGCACCAACGCCGTCAGCATCTGAATGTACTGTCCACTGGATAACCTACGTCCATAGACACATCAAGCCCACGTTAGCTCCAACACAAGTGACATTGGTCTAGGCATGTGACGTTGGTCTAGGCATGTGATGTTGGTCTAGGCATGTGACGTTGGTCTAGGCATGTGACGTTGGTCTAGGCATGTGACGTTGGTCTAGGCATGTGACGTTGGTCTAGGCATGTGACGTTGGTCTAGGCATGTGACGTTGGTCTAGCATGTGACGTTGGTCTAGGCATGTGACGTTGGTCTAGGCATGTGATGGTGGTCTAGGCATGTGACATTGGTCTAGGCATGTCTAGGCATGTGATGTTGGTCTAGGCATGTGACGTTGGTCTAGGCATGTGACGTTAGGAATGTGACGTTGGTCTAGGCATGTGACGTTGGTCTAGGCATGTGACGTTGGTCTAGGCATGTGACGTTGGTCTAGGCATGTGACGTTGGTCTAGGCATGTGACGTTGGTCTAGGCATGTGATGTTGGTCTAGGCATGTGACGTTGGTCTAGGCATGTGACGTTGGTCTAGGCATGTGACGTTGGTCTAGGCATGTGACGTTGGTCTAGGCATGTGACGTTAGGCAAGTGACGTTGGTCTAGGCATGTGACGTTGGTCTAGGCATGTGACGTTGGTCTAGGCATGTGACGTTGGTCTAGGCATGTGACGTTGGTCTAGGCATGTGACGTTGGTCTAGGCATAGGCTCTGTGTGCTGACCCAAGGCAAGCCATATTATTGTGCTCATTAATTAAGGCAATGTGCTTTGAATTAATAAAAATAGGTGATAAAAATGTGCAATGACACCTCCACCCTCCACCTGCAAAAAATGCCCCCAAACCGACTTTCAAGTGTATCTAATTTGCATATCTTTGGTTTGCTAGATTTAAGAGCCTATAGGTAATTAGGTGTTCTTTGAACCCGATACCAATAACTCAAATTTGATAATTGTGTACAACTGAATCACCTTCTCTCAGATCCCACCACCAATGCATGCATAGCAGAGCTTATAGACCACCTCAGATCCACCACCAATGCATGCATAGCAGAGCCACCCTCAGATCCCATCACCAATGCATGCACTTATAGACCACCTCAGATCCCATCACCAATGCATGCATAGCAGAGCTTATAGACCAGCTCAGATCCCACCACCAATGCATGCATAGCAGAGCTTATAGACCACCTCAGATCCCACCACCAATGCATGCATAGCAGAGCAGCCTCAGACCCCCACCAATGCATGCATAGCAGAGCTTATAGACCACCTCAGATCCCACCACCAATGCATGCATAGCAGAGCTTATAGACCACCTCAGATCCCACCACCAATGCATGCATAGCAGAGCTTATAGACCACCAACTTGTCACAACCTAAAATACGGGTATGTGGGAGGAAACGGGTTACAGGCGAAGGAAATCACTTTCTACCCACGTATAGCCATATGGCTGGTTCACAAAATGGCCCCCCCCCCCCCCCCCCCCCCCCCCCCCCCCCCCCCCCCCCACCCCACCCCCCCCCCCCCCCCCACACCCCCCCACACACCACTGATCACACCATGACAAAACTTTTAGGTACACCAACCTAATGCAAGGGGCATGTCACTACGCAGACACTCCCTTATTGGACAACATCTCGTGCAACATTGGGACAAGTCACTCACTTCCCACACACACCATCTCCTGGTGGACTCACTTGTAATTCCTGAGGTTCCTCTTGTTCGAGGGCAATCTTTGCAAGGACGCAAAGATATCTTCCAATATGAGGTCCCGATGTTTGTCATAGCGTCTAAATATCTGCGGAGGAGAATTAGGGGACTTCAATCACACGGGTACACACACCAGTCCACCCCCAGGGAGGGAATGTTGTTGGCACCTGCACTTCCCAAGTGGGCTATTTGTGTGTAAAACTGATGCTTGGCGTTTCCTTAGTCATGCCATGCCAATATCAAATCTAATATCAAATCTAATTATATAGGGGCTGTATTTTAATTAATAGAACCACTTTGTGCAGCTAAGTCTGTATGCTAGGGATGGACTTACAGCTCTGATCAGCCGCAGGGCGCTTAATTGCAGTAAAGGAACGTTCTCCACGAAGAAAGGCAGCATCCCCATGGAGGACAACTGCAAGGGCACACAACATACACGCATGCATATGAAAATATAAATGAATATATGTATTATACGGTGAGTCCCTTTCGGGGGTAGACACTCTTCAAATTCACACTTAGTCGGGGGGGGGGGGGGGGGGGGGGGGGGGGGGGTGATCTGTCACTAGAGGTGGCTGAAGCAATGGGATGGGCCAACTTTACATTAGTAGTGAGTGCACAGCTCATATGAATAATGCATGACGTGTTTATTGCAAGTCTTGAGTGCATAATAACCACGACGACTTGCCCTTCATGTGTTCACAAACTCTCCCCTCCAAAGTCAGCCATGTTATTTTCCTGGCAGACACCATGTGGCAACACGATTTTAAGCCAAATGGAAGGAACTGCCCACAACTCCTGCCTACAACTATGTCCTGGCCACCAGCAGCTGCAAGCAGTGGTCCTCTCCACCAGGCTGTGTACTGTGCAGGGGATGTGGACTTGAATTAGTGGGAAGTCGTTAGGTACTAGGGTGAAGCAGAAGTTCAACCCTGGTCAGTTAGGATACTAGGGTGGAGCAGAAGTTCAAGGCACTAGTATAGCTAGGGAGGGTATTAGGCATGGTCACAAGTTAGTAAGGCACTTGCCCAGTAACTGCAGGAGGTGTCCCTCAAAGAGGAATCATATAATATAGTCAATTGGGGTAAAAAAAAAAAGCCGGGGGGTAAGTTGGGGTAAAAAAAGACCAGGGGTCTGGGGAAGACACAGCTGCTTTAAGAATTTAAACAATCCTTGATCTGTCGAGTACTTTTAATGGGATTTTCATTAATGTGTGTTTTTGTATAAAAATATTGACATGGAGGACATGACAAAATAAAGAACCTAAACATGTAGAAAATACCCGAAATTAACTTTTTTCTGCCTCACCTGAACTTTTGGGTAGATCAATCAAACTAGTTAGTAAATTATGAACGCTAGCCAAAAGAAAATAGTTACTAAATGGTTTATTCATTGACAAAAAAAAATCTTTTTTTTTGATATTTTAGGGTTTTTTGGACCGGCTTTTTTTAACCCCAAATATTTTTGGTCACTCTGGGTAAAAAAAAGCCATCTGTTTTTAGCAATTTTAGCAATTTTTTCTAGTCTTTTTTCGAGTACTATATTTTCATTTTTTCTTCTCCAATCATGCTAATTTGTGAGTTAGAGCATAATTGTGTAATATGAATTATTTGAATATGAATAAACCACCTAGTCAATGGTACATGGACTATTGCATCATTCTGATGGGACAGAATGATACAATAGTTTATATATATATAATGTGAGTAACTGAATATGAATAAACCAACTTTAGTCATTGATTATCAATGGTACATCGACTATTTCATCATGACAAAAGTTTTCAGTGATGACGAAGATGCTGATCCCACATCAGCTGAATTTACCTTCCTTCCAAAAAAAATAGCGAAGCACAGACTCAACACACATTTTCTATGATTGGCCAAAGCAGGAAGATGTAGAGATAGTAACAGTGAACGTTGGATGTATGGCCCTGTTCAGCGAGTAGTAGAAACAGTTAGTCAAGGGAAGGCACTGCTGAAGTTAGAGTGTGAAGCAAAAGTGATAAACATTTTCAAAGTATTTTTCTTACAATAAAACTCAACTGTTAATGATTATTGTACTATTTGAACAAATTTTAATGAAAAAAGATTCAATTGATAAAATATTGAAGTATTTACATTTGATTTTACCTTTTAGGATATTTTTAAAGGGGTGGGTTTTTTTAAACCGCAAACCGGCTTTTTTTAACCCCTTTCATTGGGTTAAAAAAGCCACCATATTTTTATTAATATTTCATTATAGGACATAGGATATATATTTTATTTATGTAGTCATCATTTGATAGTAAAGTACTAGAGGATGGCACATGTGTTTTTAGTAAATCCTTTACTCTGGGTCTTAAAAGGTAAAGTTAAGGGAAACGGCTTTTTTATATAATATAATATAAATAATATATATAATATAATATAAAATATAATAATATAATATCATATATTAATAATATAATACAAACATTTCTTTGATAATCTTTTCTTTGATAATCTTCAGGTCAGTGCCTGGTAGAAAACCACACACTTGGAAGCATGATAGAGGAGAGGTATGTAAAAGAGATGTGTGATAGAGGAGAGGTATGTACAAGAGATGTGTGATAGAGGAGAGCATAGACTACTAGAACTAATTGACTCAACACTGCCTAAAAGGGCCCCGCCTTGCCGCGCCGTATGGGGCTGACAAATGAAAAGCTATAATATTATTTTGGCTTTTTTTCTTTTTTGTATATTTTAGTTTTTGTTAGCTATATATTCATTAGCTAGTTATGTATTTGCTAGCTATGTATAGCTGTATCTAGCTAGCTATGTATAGCTGTATCTAGCTAGCTATGTATAGCTGTATCTAGCTAGCTATGTTTAGCTGTATCTAGCCAGGTATCTAGCCAGCTATGTGTAGCTGTATCTAGCTAGCTATGTGTAGCTGTATCTAGCTAGCTATGTGTAGCCGTATCTAGATAGCTATATCTAGCTAGCTATGTATAACTACAGTATCTAGCTAGCTATATTTCATGTAGCTATTTGCGATGAGCAGCGCTACTTTTGTTTCAAATCTTCAAATAAAAGACTTTTTTCACTTGCAGACGAATTAGCAACTTACATTTTCAAGTTTAAGAAATTTTCCAAACATCTCTCATCGTACAATCGTACAAGCTTCGTTGGAAAAGTAGTTGCATCTCGGGACATAGTCTCCACGCAGCGAGACCCTTTACCGAGGCACGTTTTTTAAACACACTTTTTGTATTAAATCCTGGATCCGCCACTGCAGTAGCCACCATACCAGAGAAGCTGAACAGCTGAACGATATTACAAGTGAAGATTTCAACTTAAGGCATGGGAAAAAAGTGCCAGGCAGTTAATTGCCACTCTGGCTATGACTTAACGAAACAGGACAAGGCAGTCGAGGAAGAGGGCGAGGTGCCAGAGCCCAAGAAGTATACAGTGAGAATCTTTCCTGCTAATGAGGAGATCAGGCAGAAGTGGGTGAAAACACTCCACCGAGAGGATTCCGTTGACACCAAGCATGGAGGTGTCTGTGACAAACACTTTCAGCCCGAGGACTTTGAGGCCACACAGGTGAAAAAGACTGGCGCTGACAGGAAACGTAGGCGTCTCAAATCAACTTCCATCCCATCCCTCTTCCCCAAGTACCCTGGCTACTACAGTCATGTCCCAGTGGTACAGCCCAGACCCACCCAGGCAGAGGTCAGACACCAAAGGACGGCGGAGTTGCTTCAGCAGCAGGAGGTTGAGCTGATGGCAAAGGACTCTGTCAATGACTTTGCCGACCTGTGGGAAAAGATGTGCAGGCCAGGCTTCTGTATCGACCATGGTTTCAGGTAAATGTAATTTAAATACTGTGGCTAATGTACCGGTACCGGGTTTGAACATTTTGGTCTAGTCCCGGTTATGAATCTTGACCTTATGAATTTTTTATGAACCTTGACCTTTTCGGTTATTCCCCCCCCCCCCACACATTTTTGTTGGCCTCCACAGCCCTAGCCCTAGCCCAGAAGGGAATGTAAAATTACTAAAAAGCAATTAAAAATATTTTAAACTCTTTATTCCTAAAGTCTTATAGCACTACAGACAGACTGTGCACTACGTTTCAATTAGACCCAACAGACACAGAATAATAGGTAGTCTGTGACCCAAGTAGTCTGTGACCCAAGCAATTTTTTAAACACTAACTGTGTAATTATGTTTGTGATGCAGATTTGAGATCAAGAGGGGGCCTGGCGACAACCACCACCAATTCATCTGCTTCACCATTGACAAGCTCAATGCAGATGACGGTGGACGAGTGTCCACAACTTCCTGCAGGGCGAGGCCATCATACGCAAGCATGCCCTCCTGTGGTACAGCGGTTACGGCATCAAGGAGGTGCAGCAGAGATGTCTGGAGCCAGGCAGGCAATGAGGCAGGAGGACCAGCAGGTGTTCGACAGCTTCGTCAAGAGCCTTGTGGCTGCTGCCACAGGTGAGGAAGATGCATATAAGCCACCTGACCATGCCAAGCCTGCCCTGGGACACATTGCAGGCTATCTGGGATACCAGGCCACCAAGAAGAAGGACTGTGATGACTGCATCAACTTATTGGTGGACAAGGAGGCTGGTGTCAAGGACCCAGTGTTTGACACTGACGAGGTGGATGAGGAGTACCTGTGGATGACCAACACCTTGAACAGGGGAGGAGACTCAAGGCACCCACCGAGCTGGCTGTCAGCCTCACAGTCGATGTGAGCCAGGTGTAGAGGCACATAGTTGGTGACCCTGATAGGAGGGCAAGCTTCCTTGCCTGTGACGGTGCTTTGAAGGTCTTCCAGGCTGTTGTGAGTAAGTTTGTTTGCAACTACCAAGGACGCCAGAACGAGGCATGTGACAGTGGACACTTGTTGGTAGAGGAGTTGTTGCCATTTATGGCAGGGTCCCTGTTCAATTGCTTTGGCAGCAACCTTGCCAAGGATACCATGTCTCAAATCCACAAGAAGTCCAAAAAGAGAAGCAGGGATGCCAGCCAGGGGGAGAGAAGGCACAGGAAGACCAGGAAAAGGCAGAAGCACTAGCGCATAGACAATATACTAGAACAATTAACTATACATAAGCAAGTATGTTTGGTGTTTTATTTCGCTATGTTGAGTGCGAACAATTTTATGACGAGTCTTCTAGAGAGATTTAAACTACACTATCTAAGGATGCTACATTTAAAATGTGATCTAAAAACACGGATTAGAACCAGAAATATATAAGTTTAAAGATGTTTGTCCGAGTTCCGTTTTTAAGCCCCATATGGCAAGGCCCTGTTGGGGAGTGTTGAGTCAATTAGTTCTAGTAGTCTATGAGGAGAGGTATGCACAAGAGATGTGTGATAGAGGAGAGGTATGTAAAAGAGATGTGTGATAGAGGAGAGGTATGTACAAGAGATGTGTGATAGAGGAGAGGTATGCACAAGAGATGTGTGATAGAGGAGAGGTATGTAAAAGAGATATGTGATAGAGGAGAGGTATGTAAAAGAGATATGTGATAGAGGAGAGGTATGTAAAAGAGATGTGTGATAGAGGAGAGGTATGTAAAAGAGATATGTGATAGAGGAGAGGTATGTAAAAGAGATGTGTGATAGAGGAGAGGTATGTACAAGAGATGTGTGATAGAGGAGAGGTATGTAAAAGAGATGTGTGATAGAGGAGAGGTATGCACAAGAGATGTGTGATTGAGGAGAGGTATGCACAAGAGATGTGTGATAGAGGAGAGGTATGCACAAGAGATGTGTGATAGAGGAGAGGTATGCACAGGAGATATGTGATAGAGGAGAGGTATGCACAAGAGATGTGTGATAGAGGAGAGGTATGCACAAGAGATGTGTGATAGAGGAGAGGTATGCACAAGAGATGTGTGATAGAGGAGAGGTATGCACAAGAGATGTGTGATAGAGGAGAGGTATGCACAAGAGATGTGTGATAGAGGAGAGGTATGTACAAGAGATGTGTGATAGAGGAGAGGTATGCACAAGAGATGTGTGATAGAGGAGAGGTATGTACAAGAGATGTGTGATAGAGGAGAGGTATGTACAAGAGATGTGTGATAGAGGAGAGGTATGCACAAGAGATGTGTGATAGAGGAGAGGTATGCACAAGAGATGTGTGATAGAGGAGAGGTATGTACAAGAGATGTGTGATAGAGGAGAGGTATGTAAAAGAGATATGTGATAGAGGAGAGGTATGTAAAAGAGATGTGTGATAGAGGAGAGGTATGTAAAAGAGATATGTGATAGAGGAGAGGTATGTAAAAGAGATGTGTGATAGAGGAGAGGTATTTAAAAGAGATATGTGATAGAGGAGAGGTATGTAAAAGAGATGTGTGATAGAGGAGAGGTATGTACAAGAGATGTGTGATAGAGGAGAGGTATGTAAAAGAGATGTGTGATAGAGGAGAGGTATGCACAAGAGATGTGTGATTGAGGAGAGGTATGCACAAGAGATGTGTGATAGAGGAGAGGTATGCACAAGAGATGTGTGATAGAGGAGAGGTATGTACAAGAGATGTGTGATAGAGGAGAGGTATGTACAAGAGATGTGTGATAGAGGAGAGGTATACACAAGAGATGTGTGATAGAGGAGAGGTATGCACAGGAGATATGTGATAGAGGATAGGTATGCACAAGAGATGTGTGATAGAGGAGAGGTATGCACAAGAGATGTGTGATAGAGGAGAGGTATGCACAAGAGATGTGTGATAGAGGAGAGGTATGCACAAGAGATGTGTGATAGAGGAGAGGTATGCACAAGAGATGTGTGATAGAGGAGAGGTATGTACAAGAGATGTGTGATAGACGAGAGGTATGTAAAAGAGATATGTGATAGAGGAGAGGTAGGTAAAAGAGATGTGTGATAGAGGAGAGGTATGTAAAAGAGATGTGTGATAGAGGAGAGGTATGTAAAAGAGATATGTGATAGAGGAGAGGTATGTAAAAGAGATGTGTGATAGAGGAGAGGTACAGTAGCGGCCAAAAAAAACTTTACGTACCGTTGCGTTGGGTAAACGTTCAACGCAGAAACCGTTCTTAAGAAACGCTCAAGCAACGCTCAAGGAACGCACAGGAAACGCTCAAGCAACGTATCGCGAACGCAACGCACGAACCGTTATTTAATTACCCGAAACGCGCAATCAACATTCTGTATCCTACACCACGTGTTCGATGGAGCGCAAGTCAGTCGGCCTACTGTTGATTACTGTTCTGTTTTGTTGCAGCTTCTACTTTTGATTTGTCCTGGGAATGGCTTACAGAAGAACTCTCGCTGCTACCTTCGCTCTGAGCAGTAAGTGTAACACTAGGTAGAACTCCAATGGCTTGAACCTCTAGCGCCTATCTGTGGTAGTGACCCAGCCTTTACTTCAGTCTAGTTGTTAGTGTTACATATTTAAAACGAAACCCCCCAAAATAAAAGCTAGAACAGTGGATCCAGTAATGATAATTATACTGACTATTGTTTGGTCTTCTGGCAGAATGAAAGTTCTGGGTGGCTGTACCAAGCAGCAATTTTTAGGGTGCTCCTCAGTGGGAGTGGGAGGCCAAGGCAGTGAGGGTGATATATAAAGGCAAGATTTCAGCTATTGTTAAGTTTTAAATCAAATTCTTTAAATCAAGTTCAGGTGTGATTTACTATTTTGATATGCAGTTACCAGGCAGCCATGGAGGAAGAATTCAAGCCCGTCATGGAAGACGAGGATTACAGTTCTTCACTCTACATCTGTGGTGGTGGGGGTCAGGACTGGACTTGTTCGATAACTATATGGTTGTTTTTGAAATTATCATTATTTTTTATCTTCTTATTGATAATTTAATAAGAAAATTTAACATCTCTTTAACTACCCAAACACACGAAAGTTTTGCCAACTTGATATCAAGAAGCATTGCTTGGCAAGTGATTTCCAAATAAACCTCCCGTGGCCTAACCCTCCAGGTGTCTGTTCTACTTCTGACATCTACAGTTAATCAAAATTGTGTTATGCTGTCCACCAATTCAGCTTTGGACTTGGGCTTCACTTCTCTCCTGATGTACAGTAGGAAGTCAGTTATCCGAACGTCAGTTATCCGCACACGTCGGTCAACCGAACGCTAAATGAAGCCACACCCACCACCCATTTAATTATTTTTTATTAATTTTTTTAAATTTTTTTTTACAACTTCCTTCAATAGTGTGCACTCGTGCTCATGCGCATAAACGTAGGCTGCTAGCTGTTCAATTCTCAGTGTAGCAGGTAGCATGGCTTCAGCTGACTAGTCAAAAGAGGAAAAGAGTTGTCCTTACCATTGAAAACAAGCTTACTATCTGTGAACTTGTCGAGAAAGGAAGAAGTTTAGCCAGTGTAGGAATCCAATACAATATTGGAAAGTCCACAGTCCATGATATTGTAAAGAAGAAAGAAAAGCTGCTGGACTTCCAAACACAAATTCAGGATGGTGACTGCATAAAAAAGAGGAAGATTGTGAGGAGAGCAGACTATGAGGAGCTGGATAAAGCTGTCTTTCTATGGTTTGTCCAGCAGAGGTGCAAAGGTAAGCTTGTTTGAGACTAAACTACTGTTCATAACTAAAAATGCTCTGTTGTTTTTGGGATGATTGTTGTTCTTTATTTGTAGGAACTCCTGTTAGTGGTCCACTTTTGATGGCCAAGGCGCTTCAGCTCTTTCCTATGGTTTATCCAGGTCAGGGAGATTCAGGGAACACATTCAAGGCTGGGACTGGTTGGCTAAAGCGGTTTAAGGGTAGGCATGGTGTGCGTGGCTTGTCTATACAAGGAGAGTCACTTTCAGCACATACAGAGTCTGTTGAAGTCTTCAAGGATCGTTTAGTTAGCACAATGGAAGAGAAAGGCTTGACATTGACACAGGTGTTCAACTGTGATGAGACTGGGCTGTACTGGAAGCTCATGCCAGACAAAACTCTTGTGTCAGCCAGGGAGAAGGAGGCTAAGGGGTTCAAGAAGCCCAAAGATCGAGTGACTTTGATGGCATGTGCCAATGCTAATGGCACTATAAAACTCCCCTTAGTATTTATACACAAATCCCTTAACCCACGCTGCTTCAAATACGTGAACAAGAGGGACCTTCCTGTAGTGTATTATGCACAGAAGAATTCCTGGATGGACTCTGCCACCTTCACCAAATGGTTTCATGACCACTTTGTGCCACAATGTCGAAGACAACTAGAGGAACTTGGCCTTTCCCCAAAAGCCTTGCTAGTCCTAGACAATGCCCCATCCCACCCTGATGTAAACAGCATCTGTTCAGAAGATGGTCAGATATCATGTTTGTACCTGCCACCCAACACAACATCCCTCATACAGCCCATGGATCAGGGTGTGCTACAGACATTGAAACGTCTGTACAAACGAGATCTGTTGCTACGCATGTTGGATGAAGAGAGTGTGGGAGAAGAGAGTGTGGGACAGATGGATATTGCTCAATTTTCAAAAACATTGAACATTAAGGATGCAGTTTTGTTATCTGCTAAGTGTTGGGATGAAGTTGACCCTGGTACAATAGCTAAAAGCTGGAAAAAGCTGTTGATGCCCAAATCATTTCGGGAGGAAGAGGAGGTGGAAACACCAGAAATTGACACTCTTCTCAATAACTTGGCCATTCCACCAGAAGAGAGAATCGGTTGGCTTTTGGCTGACGACAACGATGCAGGCTACCATGAACTGACAGAAGAGGAGATTGTGGCACTTGCTACAGAAGGTGACAAAAGTGATAGAGAAGAGGAAGAGGAGAGTCTTCCAGCTGTGTCCCATTCCCAAGCTTGCACTGCACTAGAGACAGTTCTAGCATATGTCCAGGAGCAGCCTGGAATCCCACTGAGCACAACTGTAGTTCTAAATAATCTCCTAATTGAAACTGCAAAAAAAAGATTTGTAAATAAGAAACAAACAAAAGTTACAGATTACTTTACTCAAGCTGCAGACTAGATATTCTAAATGTTAGATTACATACAATATGCATCCACTTTTATTGATTATGTGTAGTAAAATGTCATAATATCCCGTATCGCTAAATTTATTTTGTGTGACCAGTTATCCGAACATTTCAGTTATCCGAACACCCTCGGTCCCAAGGTGTTCGGATAACTGACTTCCTACTGTACTCGTGTCACAGGTCTTCAATGGGGTTGGCATCTTGAAACTCGGGAGGCATCCTCCATCAATTTATATCGAACTCCTTAGCCAGCCTGGATGTACGTTTGGGGTCAGTGTCCTGCATGAGGTGATGGGAGCAAACATCCTTTACAAAGGGTAAAAAGGGTCTAGTGAAGAATTTGAACAAAAAGTGGCTCTCATAATACTGGCCCACACATTTACCTTCACCAAATGTTTCACGCTATAATCAAATAAACAGAGGTTTAAAACACCTGAGTATAAATCTACACCTTATTACACACACAACCATAATACAACATGAATCATATCTTGGCTTGTTCTTTCGTGCCTGCCTTATACAACAAAAAAAAGCCTATGTGTTTCCAATTGAACTGTGCACTCGTCTGTCCTCTTCAAGGTTCTGTATCTCGCTCCAATCTCTTGACCTAGGACAGGGATAAATGATACTGCTATTGATCATGTTATTACATGAGTCACTATACCAATTCACCAGTGTTCTATATCAATATCTTGCCCTAGACTTAAGCCATAACATCTACAAAGTCCCTAAACTATGTATATATATATATTTTTAAATCCAATGGCAATCGGCACATTGGCTCTAACCAAAATACCATCAAGACCCAGGCCTAGATTATCATTAGCCACTAGCAACCAACATAGCTTCAGTGTGACACAGAAAGCTTCTACACTAGATATTATAACTTTCACATAGTTCCATCCCAAAACTAGTTCAACACAAACTTTATTGGCTTCTCTTATCAGTTGGCATTACCACTGACTCAAAATATCAACACAAGCAATGTCCTGCAAAGCAAGACTGGGTTCCCTTCGCTATGAATGAGAACTGCAGTTGGTATGCTGTCTTCTCATCATATTCCAAGCATCTTTTCGACCACGAGTTTTGGGCCAGCAATAAAAAACTCCGCTCCATGGCTGTGAGGCGATACCAGTCTCGCAGTGCTTGACAAAACTGGACGCTTTGCCTTGTTGCTGTCAGGCCCTCCTTCAAAATACAGACGATAGCTGCAGCCTTGAATCCTCTAGATCCTAAAGAATAAAATTCTATTAAGAAGGCATCTTGATTCTGAAAAAGAAGAACCGCTAGAGCAACGAGTTAGCCTCTCCCGCCTTCGTCGATCTGGCATGCGCTGGAGAAATTCAATTTTACAACGCTCAATTAACGATCCCTAACGTTTTTGGCCAACGTTTAGCGAACGTATGGCGAACGTATGGCTAACGGTACAGCAACGCTGCGACTCAAACGTACCACAAACGTCCAACGCAAACGGTACGTAAAGTTTTTTTTGGCCTCTACTGTATGTACAAGAGATGTGTGATAGAGGAGAGGTATGTAAAAGAGATGTGTGATAGAGGAGAGGTATGCACAAGAGATGTGTGATTGAGGAGAGGTATGCACAAGAGATGTGTGATAGAGGAGAGGTATGCACAAGAGATGTGTGATAGAGGAGAGGTATGCACAAGATATGTGTGATAGAGGAGAGGTATGCACAAGAGATGTGTGATAGAGGAGAGGTATGCACAAGAGATGTGTGATAGAGGAGAGGTATGCACAAGAGATGTGTGATAGAGGAGAGGTATGCACAAGAGATGTGTGATAGAGGAGAGGTATGTACAAGAGATGTGTGATAGATGAGAGGTATGCACAAGAGATGTGTGATAGAGGAGAGGTATGCACAAGAGATGTGTGATAGAGGAGAGGTATGCACAAGAGATGTGTGATAGAGGAGAGGTATGCACAAGAGATGTGTGATAGAGGAGAGGTATGCACAAGAGATGTGTGATAGAGGAGAGGTATGCACAAGAGATGTGTGATAGAGGAGAGGTATGCACAAGAGATGTGTGATAGAGGAGAGGTATGTACAAGAGATGTGTGATAGACGAGAGGTATGCACAAGAGATGTGTGATAGAGGAGAGGTATGTACAAGAGATGTGTGATAGAGGAGAGGTATGCACAATAGATGTGTGATAGAGGAGAGGTATGCACAAGAGATGTGTGATAGAGGAGAGGTATGCACAAGAGATGTGTGATAGAGGAGAGGTATGCACAAGAGATGTGTGATAGAGGAGAGGTATACACAAGAGATGTGTGATAGAGGAGAGGTATGCACAAGAGATGTGTGATAGAGGAGAGGTATGCACAAGAGATGTGTGATAGAGGAGAGGTATGCACAAGAGATGTGTGATAGAGGAGAGGTATGCACAAGAGATGTGTGATAGAGGAGAGGTATCCACAAGAGATGTGTGATAGAGGAGAGGTATGTACAAGAGATGTGTGATAGAGGAGAGGTATGCACAAGAGATGTGTGATAGAGGAGAGGTATCCACAAGAGATGTGTGATAGAGGAGAGGTATGCACATATGTCACTCAGCAAGGGGTGTATTGTGTATTGGCCTGACCTGGCGGACAATAACCCCCCCCCCCCCCCCCAAAGCAACAAAGCTTAAACTTCGGCTTAAACCAGTATTTTCTTGCTGCCTAGGTGTATTATATATTTTTAATTAGGTAAAGGGTCTCCTGTAAATTGACATTGGTAAATTCTCGTTGCATTTATTTTTTTGACTAGTCAATCAAATATGCATTTTTGTTTTTAAATAAAACATTTTTGTCTTTCTGTCTATCTTTCCCTCATTAATAGTAATTTTAAAGAAGACACCAAATGTTCCAACACACGCACCACGGCCATCTGTTCCTCGACTGTGGTAAAACAGGCACAGTTCTGTACATGTCACAGTCAAGCTAGTTCACGTGCAGTTCTATAACCAGAATTGAGCAAGGGCCACACATGCTGTATTATATTATGCAGAATGAATCACCTGCACTCAGTTCTGTTGTTTGGTTGATGGAGTTCTCCCATGCAACTGTTACCAAGTCCTTGCAGGCGACTGTATCTTGGGTACGGTCAGCACTAGCAATGAGATGATATGCTGTGTGCCACAACTACATTGCTAGCAAGAAACAAAACTGTATCCATGTAGAGCACAACCAGCTAGACGATCCTTTACCACTTAAAATAATGATATATTATAAGTGGTAAAGGGTCATCTATCTGGGTGTGGTCTATGCATTTGGGGATCTTGGGGATCTTTTGGGGGGAAATGCAAGGAATGCCCCAGAAATGCCCCAGAAATACATGTAGTAAAGGTGGCTTTTGATCAACACCTGGGCATCCAAAACATTTTTTGACATGGGAAGCCAACACATTGTTAATACATTTTGCTTTTAGCACACTGCCACATACACACCCAGGGTCTCACAGGAATGGGCCCACATGCGGCCGTGGGAGGGAATGATAGTGCAGGCATTGGCCTCGCAAAGAGCCTGGTGTGTGTGTGTGTGTGTGTGTGTGTGTGTGTGTGTGTGTGTGTGTGTGTGTGTGTGTGCATCCTCACTATGAGCACAGTGGTATCGGTGAGAGGTTGAGCCTCTGTGAGAGCGGCCATGTTCTCCACCACCTCTGCCAGCTTGTGATAGATGGCATTGGTGACCTTGCTACCAGTAGTTTGGGCCACTCCAGAGCGTCGCTTCTGGCGAGGCAGCACCCCCGACTCTAGAGCGAGAGAAAGGAAAAAATGTCAATGTGCACTTTGTTACGATGAGAACCTAACATCATTCACACACACACACACATACGTACATCACACACGTATGACCACTTCTCTGGTTTTCCCCATATCAATCTAAATGCAACCCTGCACGTGTCTGTGGAGGCTATGAACAGACAGCATTGTTTCCGACCAGACCATCATCCGCAAGAACTATGCAAAGTTGCAAATAAAACTCACGCTTGCCAGAAGACAAAAAAAAAATTCAGCCATTTTTAAGAGGGAGGGATGGCGATTTATACTCCAAGTTATAAAACCTCCAGATTATTGGTCGATCTATATATGGAGTAAGTGGGAGGAGCCTACATACCACATGGAACAAGCTCTCGTACTACATTGTAGTTGCAACGATTTCCTCCACCAAGGTAGTGCAGGAGATGAATGGGTTAGACGTGAAGTAGAATCCATGGTCGTATTTTAGCTAGTGGAGCTTTCTTTGTGAAAAAACGAAATAAAAGCAATTAAAAACTCTTGAGAACGCTGTCCTTGAGGTACTCGGTCACCATGCAGTGAGTACGGGGAGGGGACAAAACAAGCGGACAGTATGTACACACCTTTATTCTCTGCCTTGTAAACAGGGTCAAACTGAGGGTAGATGTTGTTCTCCAAGTGGAACTTGGCGAGGGCCAGGATTTGGTCCACAGACTCCTCTATGTGGACCTTCTTAGGCATGTGCGGAGCTGTAATGATGTGCAGGATGACCAGGGCAGCGTCGGCCGAGCATATGATCCTGTCCCTAGCGAGTTCCCGCCACATCTTCCCCCCTCCCTCCACACGCTCCTGAGAAGATCAGAAACAAACAAACAAACCAAAAAATCACGAAGAAAATGCGCATAAGATTCTGAGACAAGCACATCTTACACACCCATCACAGGGGGAGTTATTGGGGTGCTTTTAATAGGAATAAACAGTGGGAGTTATTGGGTTCTTTTAATAGGAATAAACAGGGGGAGTTATTGGGTTCTTTTAATAGGAATAAACAGGGGGAGTTATTGGAGTGCTTTTAATAGGAATAAACAGGGGGAGTTATTGGGGTGCTTTTAATAGGAATAAACAGGGGGAGTTATTGGGTGCTTTTAATAGGAATAAACAGTGGAAGTTATTGGGTGCTTTTAAAAGGAATAAACAGGGGTAGTTATTGGGTGCTTTTAATAGGAATAAACAGGGGGAGTTATTGGGGTGCTTTTAATAGGAATAAACAGGGGGAGTTATTGGGGTGCTTTTAATAGGAATAAACAGGGGGAGTTATTGGGT
Organism: Cladorhizidae sp. MBARI D1340-BT2; assembly: GCA_028752905.1. Taxonomy (NCBI): domain Eukaryota; kingdom Metazoa; phylum Porifera; class Demospongiae; order Poecilosclerida; family Cladorhizidae; species Cladorhizidae sp. MBARI D1340-BT2. Next base: position 17,242,593 of record JAQNBH010000011.1, read on the forward strand.
GCTTTTAATAGGAATAAACAGTGGAAGTTATTGGGTGCTTTTAAAAGGAATAAACAGGGGTAGTTATTGGGTGCTTTTAATAGGAATAAACAGGGGTGGTTATTGGGGTGCTTTTAATAGGAATAAACAGGGGGAGTTATTGGAGTGCTTTTAATAGGAATAAACAGGGGTGGTTATTGGGGTGCTTTTAATAGGAATAAACAGGGGGAGTTATTGGGGTGCTTTTAATAGGAATAAACAGGGGTCGTTATTGGGTGCTTTTAATAGGAATAAACAGGGGGAGTTATTGGGGTGCTTTTAATAGGAATAAGGTCACATGCTTTTTTGTTTGGGGGGGGGGGGAGGCATTTGAGGCAAGCACTAACAGTGATTACATGAATGAGCAAGCTGATAGAGTCCAGCACGTGCTTATCCATTACACCAATCAACTGTACCAGACTCTCCACAGAGACCTGCAGCACACACACACACACACACACACACAGCAAGGTGAACAGGCATCAGTCATCCACACCACAAGACAGCTATTTTATAATGACTACGAGAGGACATACATATATGCACAGAAAATGTTTGGAAATTGCTGATGTCTGTATAGGTCAACTACATGTAGTAGGATCATAAAAATTGAAACACTTCATGACAGAAAATTGACACTGCAGAGGTCCGACAGTAACACTTGCTCTTGTCCAAACTCAAATACTGTTAAATAACATTGCACTACATGTGTGTGCGTGCATGGATGGGCCAACAATAACATAGCACTATGTACATGTGTGTGCATGCATGGATGGGCCAACAATAACATAGCACTACATGTGTGCGCGCATGGATGGGCCAACAATAACATTGCACTACATGTGTGTGCATGCATGGATGGGCCAACAATAACATAGCACTACATGTGTGTGCATGCATGGATGGGCCAACAATAACATAGCACTACATGTGTGTGCATGCATGGATGGGCCAACAATAACATTGCACTACATGTGTGTGCATGCATGGATGGGCCAACAATAACATAGCACTACATGTGTGTGCATGCATGGATGGACCAACAATAACATAGCACTACATGTGTGTGCATGCATGGATGGGCCAACAATAACATAGCACTACATGTGTGTGCATGCATGGATGGGCCAACAATAACATAGCACTACATGTGTGTGCGTGCATGGATGGGCCAACAATAACATAGCACTACATGTGTGTGCATGCATGGATGGGCCAACAATAACATAGCACTACATGTGTGTGCGTGCATGGATGGGCCAACAATAACATAGCACTACATGTGCGCGCATGCATGGATGGGCCAACAATAACATTGCACTACATGTGTGTGCATGCATGGATGGGCCAACAATAACATAGCACTACATGTGCGCGCATGCATGGATGGGCCAACAATAACATTGCACTACATGTGTGTGCATGCATGGATGGGCCAACAATAACATAGCACTACATGTGTGTGCATGCATGGATGGGCCAACAATAACATAGCACTACATGTGTGTGCATGCATGGATGGGCCAACAACAACATTGCACTACATGTGTGTGCATGCATGGATGGGCCAACAATAACATAGCACTACACGTGTGCACGTGCATGGATGGCCTCCCTCAGCCTGCTATCACTGTGCACCTGATAGCTGGGAGGGAGTGAAGTGATAGGGTCTGAAATGACAGAATACTTAAATGAGAGGGTTCTGAAATGACAGGATGCTGAAATGAGAGAGTTCTGAAATGACAGGATGCTGAAATGAGAGGGCTCTGAAATGACAGGATGCTGAAATGAGAGAGTTCTGAAATGACAGGATGCTGGGTTCTGAAATGACAGGATGCTGAAGTCTGAAATGACAGGATGCTGAAATGAGAGGGCTCTGAAATAAAGGTTCAGTCTAAATACATGGACAGTACCTCGTGCAGAACTCCATGCTGCTTGAGGCTAGAGACTTGTGCAAGAATTTCAGATATAACAGACTGACCAAGAAGACCATCTGCAGAGGCAAGACATGGTCATCAAACCCACCACAACCACTCTCTCTAGAGACATTACAATCATACCTCATTAAAAAAAATTTACCAGATTGCTCTAGAGACATTACAATCATACCGCTATTTAAAAAAAAAACATCGCCAGATTACACCCACTCTCTCTAGAGACATTACAATCATACCTCTATTTAAAAAACAAACTTCACCAGATTGCAACCACTCTCTCTAGAGACATTACAATCATACCTCTATTTAAAAAAGAAACTTCACCAGATTACAACCACTCTCTCTAGAGACATTACAATCATACCTCTATTTTAATAAAAAAATCACCAGATTGCAACCACTCTCTCTAGAGACATTACAATCATACCTCTATTTAAAAAAGAAACTTCACCAGATTACAACCACTCTCTCTAGAGACATTACAATCATACCTCTATTTAAAAAAAAAATCACCAGATTGCAACCACTCTCTCTAGAGACATTACAATCATACCTCTATTTAAAAAAGAAACTTCACCAGATTGCAACCACTCTCTCTAGAGACATTACAATCATACCTCTACAATCATACCTCTATTACATCACCAGATTGCAACCACTTTCTCTAGAGACATTACAATCATACCTCTATTTAACATCACCAGATTGCAACCACTCTCTCTAGAGACATTACAATCATACCTCTATTTAACATCACCAGATTGGAAGCAAGACTGCACCCATGCACACCTCAAACAATTAGGTAACCTAATCACACCCGCCCATCATTATTCAGGTTTTGAAATGTTCTGGTGAGCCGATAGATATTGACGTGCGTAATTGTACAGCCTCGATTAGACCACGTGCCTTCCATTAATTCCATGAGCTGCCTGCTGCGCATACGATTTCAGGGTGCACGCTAATCAAGAGCACACTCTATTATCTTATATTGCAAGCCTGCAGTACTGGCACGCATGTAACAGAGCACCAGATCGCCATCAGGTAGCGATAGTGCGACTATTCCTCGTCCACTATTCCTTCCAGGCCAGCTTCGTCCAACAAGAAGAGTCTCTCAATGACTTCTTTGTGCACTCCCAGCGCAGACTTGCAGTGCTGAGCCATTCTGCTCACAAATTCACTTATGACAAACAACATTGCACTCTTGTTCACTTATGAGCATGTGCAGTGCAATTATAGGTGGGCGTGCACATTCTAATCGAGGGTGTAGTTTAATAAAGGATAAATGGTGGTTCCTATATAAGGGCATTGTTGTTCTTTCTTTAAGTGGTTGATTGTTTTTTCTTCCTTGCTCTTTATTATAGTTGAGTGGTGGACGACTACACTAAGTCCGAGTGTGGGGTCTCCAGGATTTTAAACACATTTCTAACTTGTTTATTACAGTTATATATTACACGTATTAGCGCATGCTATGTCTTGTTGACTGTACTCATGTGTAGGGTCAGCTACAGACTGCAAGGATGCCAAAAACAGAACTGAGCATGGGATCATTCATTCTGCAGCACTGGCACGCATGCTAGGTCGATTGCATCATCAACAAATTCACCTACTTGATGATCCTTACCAACTGCATTACTATGCTACTATGAGAGAGTATATTGCAATAGTTGGAGTCTTCTAAAGTTGTTGTTTTTTGCAAGTTATGGATAATTAGAGACGGACGCAGCGATCTTCGAACATGAATCTTTTATTTTAGGTCTTCAGTGAAGGAAGGATTCAAGGCATGTTGGGATGTTTTCCAAGCGAGCAGCAGCCAAAACTATGGCTTGTGCTGCTCAGAGGCTGCCAATGTGAGATTTGTCGGACATATGAGCGTGCTTTGGGGGCAGGGAGGGGGAGGAGTTACTGTCCACCATTTAAAGAAAAAGTGGTCAAGCCGATATACAATAGGAAGTGCTAATGTAATGATGATAACAACACCACCTTCTATATATATACAATATGTACATATAATACAGCCAGCAATCTGCTGCACAGGTGATGCACCCGTGGGGATGACATTTACCATCGGACATGTTCTGATCAAACAGTCCCTCCACCAGGCTGACAAATCTGCTCAAGTGGGCCACTTTAGCTTGGTCGCCACGGCGATGTGATTGCCGCTTCTTCTTCTTGGACACTGTAAAGGGTAAACAGGAATATGGAACTGAAAAGCTCGTTTCCAAGTGTACGCATCATTAAATAATATACATGTGTTAATTACAGTGAATTTGGCACACCAAAGAGAACCACTCTTATAATTATTGTATATGTCATTTGCTGAAGTGAAGGTCGCAGTAGGTGTGACATACATCGAACGTGTCAATTTTGCTGGTATACAAGTTGCAGCAGCACAATGAATCACTGGGCGTGGTCACATATTGCAGCTGCTGCACTGGTAGTCTTGTGTGTGAAGTGTCTGGCACTAAGCCCATGAGCAACTTTTAAGCTCAAGAATTGTTAAATTTGTGTAGAAGTCTGGGAACAGAAGAGCTGAAAGGGAGTACAGAGCAAGCGAAATTGCCAGACTGGATGAAAGATCAAGTTGACTGTCTAACAAGATCAGCCACATCACACCGAGTTGGCGGACTCTAGCTCCAGCTGTGCTGGTAATATTTAGTGTGCGACTTACAGTGCACTACGATAATTCAAGAACTAGAGGCTAGCTTTGGGGGAGCAACTCATACTGTAGTGCGACTGCAAGACTCCAGCAAATATGATGCACACATTGCAATGCCTGCAAGACAAGATTCCAGGACATCAACCATAAATATAAGCTTTCATCATGTATGTACGTGTGTGCTAGTGAATCACCTGTTGCTGGAATATGCTATCTGTACAGATCATAATACTACATGTATCTACAAAAATTGCAACGCTGCAAAGAAAATGGAACAGAATGTTTTGTAGACCATATATATTTGACACAATTTGCGAAAACTGGATTAAATGTGGTGGAACGATTATTGAGACATAGGTGGTTTTATTAGTTTTTGGATAAATAATAATGATGGTTTTTATTGCACCAATGGCTAAACCTATTCTTCAGTTATAAATCAGCGGCAGTGATAAGTCCAGGCACTAGACAATATAAGCCTTTGCAGTGAGTTATGTAAGTTGATTCACATACGTACATAGGTTGAATAGTTCGAGATAATCAGATTTTTTTGTTGAGAAAAATAAAAATAAATCATCATTCTTTCTTAGATATTTTTGTCGTTATTGTCTATACATCTTGTTCTGCATTGGCTTTGTTATGCTGGCTTCGAGCGCACAAATTAGACGCGCCTTCTTCAGCTGCCATGCTTTCTTCTGCTTTTCAAGTTAGCCTTGATTTACAGAGATGACACGTGTAGAAGACATAGCTAGTGCTCTCTATAGATGGGCCAGAGAAGGCCTGGAAAGGGCAACAGTCGCGTACATATGTGGGCAAAGTTAGTAGCATACGGCTTCACCTTGGAGTACATGTATATGGTTTATCTCGACCTTGCTCTAAAAAACACTTTTCGAATGCAATTTCCCCAGAAATTAATTATCTAGTGCTTGTCAGAGGAGAACTGCTTCATGCCATACGTATGTAGTATATTTTCTACTCCTCAAAAAAAAATTAATGTTGTTTTTTAAATTAAACGAACGTGTTCAGTCTGTTTTTTTTTTGCAAATCGGGTAACATATTGGACCTTGCAGAATAAAATTAAAAAATATATACTATTATTATTGCAATAATTATGCAATAATAACAATAATATTTTAATAACAACACAACAACAACAACAACAATAACAATAATTACAAATAACAATAAAATTAGTAAGTAATTAAAAAAAGTAAATAATTAAAAAAGTAGTAATAGTAGTAATAATAATAATTCCTTGAATGGTTACCGTGGGTTCAAATATCTTCAGGCATCCTAATGGGGCAAACACTAAACAAGGGTGAATATAATTGAGGGCGACACAATTAATCCTGAACCCAGGATAGCCTTGGCAAGTATGCTCATTTACATGTCCCCATGCAGATCTAGCATTTCGCTCTTTCTGTACCGTAGCTCAAAGCCTTTGCAAAAATTAGTTTTTAAAGGTTTAGCCCAAAAAGGCAAGACATCTAAAAACTCTCAGTTGACATAATATTAAAAATCACTTTCTCAATAATCAACTTCAAATTTTATTCACTCGACGTTTCGACTAGATGCTGATTCCTGATGAAGACTAGAGCATCTAGTCGAAGCGTCGAGTGAATAAAATTTTGAAGTTGATTACTGAGAAGTGATTTTAAGACATCTATAGTTTCCAGTTCTTCATCATCATCAGCGAGGTCCCTCAAAAGGTCGCTAGAGTCCTTATGTTCTGGACTCTCCAGCTTGCTCAGTAATTTGTGGGGTGCGACTTCAGCTGCCACTGCTCCCTGCTTTAGACGTTGAATTTCTCCATCTTCGCTGCCATCCTCCTGACACTTTGGACTTTTCAGCTTGGGATTTAAACTTATCTGCACACGCGTGAGATGAGCACAATACTATTGGAGGGCGAACACTATTTTGTTCAACCCCGTAATGGAGTGAACACTATTGGAGGGCGAATACTATTCAAAAAAATTGGTAATACTACTACTACTACTACTATTTTATTATTATTATTATTATTATTATTAGTAGTAGTAGTAGTAGTAGTAGTAGTAGTAATAATAATACAGTAGTAGTAGTAGTAGTGTAGTAACAACAACATTAATAATAAAATAATAATAAAATAAGCACGCACACACACACACACACACCTAGGTATGTATACCTGGTTTAGCATGACCAGTGTCAGGTCCAGGGACGATGGCAAACTCCTCATAGCTGTAGCGTCTACATGGGTCACTCTGTACGTCAGCAACGAGAGGTAACCTTGCCTGGTTGGAGGATTCATCGACAACACCATGAACAGCACCCGAGTAAGGGAAACCAAAGAAACCCTTTAGCTTCCCACGTGGCAACTTTATCGTGAGAGGGTCCGAGGAGCAAGGAATATTAGAAGTGGTCGAGGTTAAACTGTTATGGTTCTGAGCTAAAGAAGACTGCTCCTTCTGCTGGTTTTTCAATGAGAGTTTCTGAGGTTTGCTGGGGGTGCCCTGCAGGGAGGACACTTGCAAGGGGAACCGTTCGATGGAAATGCGGAGGGAGTCACAGGAAGATGTCTTGATGGGAGTAGGCACAGGCTTGCTGGCTTCGTCTGTGAAACACACACAAATGCAGATACAATACATGCATAAACGCATGCACACACACACACACGCACACACACACATCACAGAGTAATAATACAGAATGCCCGAGTGCTGTACTGCACTCAGTGCTCTTGATACCACCTCACCTGAACTGGAGGAGAGCCTTCTAGACCTCCTAATTCTGGCTCTCCCAGCAGCACCAGAGCTGTCGATGTGTTTCCTTTTCTTCTTGGCCAGTGGTTGGGACTTGGAGATTCTAGTAAGTTCTGTGAGGGGGTGGGAGCGTAAACCTACCATGAAGTCAACTCTGAAAGGCATGTATGTGCTCGGAGCTCAAGTATAGTTAATCAACATACAAATGTACACACATGCTTGTGACTCTGAAAGGCATGTATGTGCTCGGAGCTCAAGTATAGTTAATCAACATACAAATGTACACACATGCTTGTGACTCTGAATGGCATGTACATATGCTCGGAGCTCAAGTATAGCTAAGCGATACACCATTGGGTGTGGTCTATTTTATGTGCAGGACCTGGAGAATGTACGACTAGGACAGCATCTTGCATGGCGACCACAAAGGACAAATACTTTACTCACACCTTAGGAGTCCCACCACAGAACAGATGATAGCCACCACGTCCATTTCATGTCAATTTGCATTAAAACCCATCGCCATGACATTTGCACGTCAGGAGTTGCCGTTGCCATCACCCTCATTTCTCTGCCACATCCTTGGTCCTTCAAAGAACATGTGAAAGTGCCACCGGAGAGCAAGAACTGGCATGTGCGCAGTTTGTAAGCACCCATGTCTAAATGCGGCAAGATCCGATGGGGCGCTGAATCAACAGTATAAGTCAAGTTCTCGACAGGAGAGAATATCACTGTCCAACCAGTGCACTAGGATGCACTAGCGCGAGATTTCTTCTAAAGGCGCACCATTCACTTCTACTCCTTCAACCTTTTTGGAGGGTGTTGCCTAGGGTGCACCAAGATAATAATTTTGGTACACCAATCATCATCATCACCCCCCCCCCCCCCCCCCCCCAGAAGTCCTGGTGAAGCCCTGCTAATTATTATATAGAGAGAGTGTTGTTTGCATTCTCTACAGCAAGCATAGCTGTGACCTGATGAACATATAGACAGAGACTTCTGTTTATATATGACTGGAACCCTTCTCATGACAATTGAACATGCACTCGTTTAGGTAATGATCACCAAGCCTGCTGAAGCAGGTTTTCTACCTGCTGGCTGCTCATCCAGTTACATTAGTGGAGTCTCATATTTTGATCGTTGTAGGTTTAATCTTTTAATCTTTATCTGTTTGCTGCAAGATATCGTACAATAATGACTTTTGCTTTGAAGTGGCACTTGTATCCAAGTGTAACTTCCTTATTTTGCTCTGGTCTTGAAGGACCCTGTATCTAGGTACATAGTGTGACTTCCTTATCTTGCTCTGGTCTAGGAAGGAACATGTATCCAGGTGCAACTTCCTTGCCTGCCTCTAGTGTAGGAAGTCAAGGTCCTCAACTACAGAGGTAACTTACAACACATCATCCTCATCAATAGAGCAAACACCAACTGCATACCCATCCGGCCCCACCCACCTCAACACATGCATTAGTAAGTGTCGTGTGCATGTGTGAGCAGTGAGTGTGTGTAGTATGTATGAGGGAACAGTGTGTGTAATGTGTGTCATGTGGGTATGTGTGTGTGTTTTGTCACCTGGAACAACCGCATCTTGCTTCTCGGGGAGTGAAGCAGATACTGGAGTACTTCTGGATGGACTTGAAATAAGACCTACAGATAGATAGATAGATAGATAAATGCACTGTGGATGCTGGTTACAACATAACACAGTGTAATGCCTACAGATAGATAGATAGTGCACTGTGGATGCTGGTTACAACATAACACAGTGTAATGCCTACAGATAGATAGATAGTGCACTGTGGATGCTGGTTACAACATAACAGTGTAATGCCTACAGATAGATAGATAGATAGTGCACTGTGGATGCTGGTTACAACATAACACAGTGTAATGCCTACAGATAGATAGATAGATAGTGCACTGTGGATGCTGGTTACAACATAACAGTGTAATGCCTACAGATAGATAGATAGATAGTGCACTGTGGATGCTGGTTACAACATAACAGTGTAATGCCTACAGATAGATAGATAAGATAGTGCACTGTGGATGCTGGTTACAACATAACAGAGTGTAATGTAGACCAAAGTCATTTATAATTGAGAGGTCGTGTGAAAAACATCAACCATCATTATGAGGCACATACAGCCAGTGTACACACAGCATTCATTAGAGGAGACAGTTTGAACCAATTATCACATATCTGGACTATAACAATGCATCAACCCATCCAGGAGTCTACATTTAACAAACATTGCAGAGAGTATGCTGGAATACATGGTGTCCTTCCCACCCATCACCCACCCAAGTCTATTCTCTCCACCATGATTTTGGCTTGAGGCAGCAGGTTGGCCATCACTGCCCTGATCAGAGGAGGGTCCTTGGCATTGGGGCTATAGGGTACCATCTGCACCGCTGGCTCCTTCAGATCCCTGCACATCAAGGAATTACACACACACCGCACACATACAAACAAACAAACAAATACAACAATAATAGTGACACATTACAGACATAATATATTAATATATTAATAATAATAAATAATAATAATAATAATAATAATAATAATAATAATAATAATAATAATAATAATAATAATAATAGTAGTAGTAGTAGTAGTAGTAGTAGTAGTAAATAGTAGTAGTAGTAATAACAACAATAATATTGTTATTATTATTGTTGTTATTACTTAATGATATGTATAATATATATTTTCTTTTTATCTTCTGGCAAGTACCTTCAAGATGCAAAAGTCCCTCAAAAATGCCTTCGCCACTCCACAAGACTACTCAGATTTTGTATTGCCTTCTAATTGCTGTTGTGGGTAACGTAGCTATAAAATCAGCGATGGAAATCTTTTATAAAATTTTCTAGGGGTCATGGTGGGCTCATATGTAAAATTTGACCTTCAATTGACCTTTGATCATCAATAACTTTGAAGATAAAGCAAGACAGAAAAATTTGATCGTTCACTTTAAAGAGTTAGGATAGAGCTCTAAAATGATACAAAAAGTTTGAGATAATATAAATCTCAGAGTGAGTTAAGGCGGCAGGGGACACTGACCTCCATGATTTTGACCCAAAAAAGTTACAGCCATGTAAACATTGAGGTTTGATAAGGGGAGACAATTGCATTTTTTACTTCTTTTTTAAAAACTTGTGGTTAAAACTTTAGAGCTCCGTAGATTCTGCAAACTTCATGGTATGGACTAGAGCATTAGATCACCTTTTTGATTAGGCGTTAAAAATTTATTACCTGGTCAAGCGCGCGGGTGGAAAATTGAGGGCGTTGATTTTCAACGCCCTCAATTTTCTACCCGGCGCACTTGACCACGTAATAAATTTTAACGCTTATTGAAAAAGGTGATCTAATGCTCTAGGGCTTCCTCTAGCCACTCGTACCATTTTCAATTTTTTTGCACTTAGCAATCCTGGATGGGGACTTTGGGATGCAGGTTTTTGAGGTCCCTCCACTTTAGGGTCTAGTAACTTGCCTATAGTTATCCTATGAAACATATTTTAGTATCAAAAGAGAGCACACAGAGAGACCTATCTTTTGAGCTATATATCAAGTCCATACCATGAAGTTTGCAGAATCTATGGAGCTCTAAAGTTGTAACCACAAGTCAAATTTAAAAAACTGCCATTGTCCCCCCTTTGAATTCAGGTAAGGCTTCTTGATCGCCTTCCCAGGTGGATGGTGTGTGCAAAAGCCACTGTAAGTCCAGAATAGAGCATCCAAATCTTCTGTAACTTGGAATCCACCTTTCCAGTATGTTGAAGCATAGTTGGGTGAGATTTTAAAAAATTTAAAAAATGTAAAATGCAAAATTTAAATCTGACCTAAAGTACCCCCTTACTTAATTAGGTTGTAACGGCATTTAATTGTGTATTTTAGTTTATAAGGTATGTCATCAGCGTGAGAAATAAAATCAAAATTTAATATCTGAGGGTGTTTTTTAAGGAAAATTGTAGAAGAGAAAAATGTAGAGTGATAGCTGGGGAACTATCGAACAAGGGCTAGGGCATACTCAAATCAAGGCCGGCTTTCCAACCTATACTCGGATGGAAATGGGTAATTTAACAAAAGCTTCTAAATTTAAATTAAGCCATACCACTGAGCTCTCATAGAGCTGGTTTCTGAGTGTGTAGGGGGTATAATCTGGCCTAGTGGGGTATGAAATAGCCTAACCTGTTTTATACCCCTGATATAGTCTGGGCTAGTCCAGTTAATACCCCGGGGTAGAAAACAGGCTAACCCACTTTAACCCCGGGTATGGTCTGGGAGGGGGTATATTTTGGGCTGTTACACCGGTTTACATAAGCCTACTTAATTCAAGGCGGATGAACCCTGCACATTTTTTATGGGTGAATGTACGGTGAAATCACGTAGATACGTCATGCATGGCAATACCAATTTTTTTAATCCAACTCCCCTCCCCACTGACGGCTCGCCAATTAGAGATTAATACAGAGAGAAGGAGGAAGGAATGAAAGAAGGAATGAGAGAGAGGGAGGGAGGGAGGGATTGGGGGGAAAATTAAGCCAATGCTGGTACAGTAATTGCCGTCTTTGATGGACTGCATTCTAGCCAACCCTGCTGTTTCTGGAGTCTTCTGCAGAGGAAGGCTGCACACTGCAGTGTTTGCATTTTACCTGAGTAAAACCTATTTAACCCAACCCAGTGGGTAAAACCTATTAACCCAACCCAGTGGGTAAAACCTGTGTTTTAGGCCCAGGTTTTACCCAGGGGTGTATTTAGGGGGGGGCGGGGGGGGGGGCATTTCCCCCCCCCCTTGTATCATTCTCGCCCCCCCCCCCCTTGAAATTAGAGATATTTTTTTAAATAATGTCAAGAAAGGTGTAATACAAGAAAGGTGTAATAAGCTTATGATATCAGGTTCAAATGATAGGAATGTCAAACTGAGGTTCTTCTTGGTTTTCTCTGCCATACGTCCACAATCTCTTCAAGGTCGCTCTCAGAGAGTACTTCTGGTGCCTCTATAGCAATCCTCATAAGGTGAGAAAGGCTGCAGTCACTTAGAGAATTACGCAAACGAGTCTTGATCATCTTCATCTGTGAGAAGCTTCTCTCCACAGAAGCAGTAGAAACTGGAATCGATAAGCAGATGGAGGCAATCTTGTGCAAATTGGGAAACATGGCCTTGAGCATGTCGTTTGAAACAAGTTCTTTCAGCTGTGATGCAGTAGTATCCCGTGGTTGCTTGACTAACAGCTGGCGGAATGTTTTCCACTCTGTAAGTATTTCCGTGGAAATCATGGCCGTCTTCACTGTTTCTTCTCCATCCAATGTTTCTGCATCTCTATCTTCTCCGTAGTGAGCAATCAGTTTCTCAACAGACGTGTCTCCATAAGTGGGAAAAGATACTGAATCTGGTTTTGGAACTTTCCGTGGATCGAATATAGACAATGCTGATACAACAGCGTTGGATGAAGAAAATCGGCTTGTTATGTTGGCCTTTAAATCAGCAACAAAAGGCTTACCAACAACATTCTGGAACGAAAGCATTTTATCAGCGTCAATAGACACCTTTGTAGATGACTTCAAGTCTTCAACGTTTTCAAGAAGCTCCAACACCCAGTTCGCTCCAGGCAAAACCGCATCATCCAAGGATTTAACAGTAGCATCAACAAGGAATGATATCAACGAGAGGTCAAGCTGCTCTGCCTGAAGTGCTTTGCTGAGCTTGGCTACTTGTGGTAGAGTGAAATCAAGCAAATATATAGCTGCAATCGTAGACAATTTGCAGAGGGCACCATGGATTCCAAGAGCTTCTGGCTCGTGGGACGTCTCGTAGATGTTCCCAATGGTGATTACAATTGCAGAATAACTTGCTTTGACAGCTTTGACACACCTTTCATGTGCCAGCCAGCGTGTGTCAGATGGCTTGATCACTTTCATTTCTGGAAGTTCAAGAACGTGCTGTACCTCCTTCAGACACTCTGCTCGCTTGGGGGAATTGCGAAAATGCTTCCAAAGAGTAGTCAATGTTCTGTAAACATGAGCAATTCCAGGAGTTTTATTGGCAGCTTGCACACAAGCCAACTGCAGTAAGTGACAGTGGCAGTGTATAAACAGAGCGTGAGGAGTATGTTTCTTGATACGTGCCTGAACCCCGGTCTTTCGTCCAGAAAAAGTTGCAGCTCCATCAAATCCCAATCCAACTATTCTTCCGACTTGTAGACCTTTCTTCTTTAAACAATCGATGAGATTAGAATAGATGGTCTCTGCATCAGCCTTCTTCAATGGAATAAGCTCCAGAAAGCACTCTACTGGTACACCATCTTCCTCCCAGCGGCAAAACACAGACAATTCTTCTACGTTGGTGACATCTGTGCACTCATCTGCCATGAGGCTGTACATAGGTGCCTTTTGAAGTCGCTTCAGAATCGACTCCTCCACCCATGTCCCCAATGATTCGATGAATTCAACCACAGCCACTCTTGATGTGTACACAGCATTTCTTGGTGCAGTTTCTAAGAATTGCTTCAAATGTTGGCTGCCACATCGAACCACCACGTCAACCAGCTTCTCAAATTTTGTCGAATGTGCAACTTGTTCTTTCGTAAGAAAATGAGTGAGTAGGATCAGGCACTTCACTGCAGCTCTGTTCTGAGCTCTTTTGCGAGCTAAAACATTCTGGAGTTGCTGTACAACTGTTCCACCTTTGGCTGCTCCTTTAGCTGCAAAAAGAGCTCGAGTTGCATGGATATGGAAGTCACTTCTCGCATGAGCTTTCATTTTTTCAACAGCTTTCTTCCAATTTCTGCAAGGTTGTGTGACCCACACTCCTCCAGTACGCTGCAGACCAGATTGCTTGCAAACCTTACAAAAGGCACCATCGCTATCCTCATCATAATAGAGCCAACTGAAATCTTTCTCCCAGCTCTTAGAGTATTTTCTCTTCGTGGATACAGAAGAGCGGTGTTTGTTTTGCTTGCTTTTCTTTGAAGGTGGAGGACTAAGGCTAGGACTAGATGCCTCGACATGCTCAGAGCTATCTGTTCTGCTATCTTCGCTATCGCTGCTATTAGCATGAGAAGAGGCTTGAGAAGTACTTGCAAAGTATGAGCGAATATCCATATTAATATGAAGAGAAATCAGCTAGTAAGGTTTCTTTTATAGAGACTTTAAGACCATGACATAATGGACTGAGTTAAAAATACTGAGAGAGAGTGGGAAAGAAGGAGGGAACTGAAGAAGTGACAAACCTACAAAGGAGAACACGTGGTGGTGTGTGATGACTTTAAGACCATGACATAATGGACTGAGTTAAAAATACTGAGAGAGAGTGGGAAAGAAGGAGGGAACTGAAGAAGTGACAAACCTACAAAGGAGAACACGTGGTGGCGTGTGATGACATCATGTCTAAGATTAGACTTGAAGACCATGACATAATGGACTGAGTTAAAAATACTGAGAGAGAGGGAGTGGGAAAGAAGGAGAAACAAAAGAAGTGACAAACCTACAAAGGAGAGCACGTGGTGGTGTGTGATGTCATCGTGTCATGACACATGCTCTCCTTTTTCCAAGCAGCTACAATATCATGAGAAATATATACAGTCTAGCCATAGTTCGGTATAGCATAATGCCATTGGTAGTCAGTCAAAATAGCTATCCTCAGACATTGTAAAAGCAAAAAAATATATGGGGGGATCTTCCCCCCAGACCCCCCTTTTACGACTTATGAACATGTTAAGAAAATATTAACAAAAATTAGGGCACCAAGTGACCAACCATTTCCACCCCCCCCCCCCCCCCCCTAGAGAACTAGAGAAAAATTGTGTATGAAACCTGTTGTCCATGATTTTGTAAGAAAATGCATGGAATGCAACATAATTCGATTTCACAAAAGCCCACCTCCATTATACGAGTGACAAGTGACTATATCTAATCTATATATGCTGATTGCCGTAGCATGCAACTTCAGCAAATATTTAAGATGGAATGTTGTACTAAAGATTTTAGAAAAAGTGCATGCCATCATAAGTAGCAGCTATATATACAGTTAGTACTGCAAAAATACCTGTGGGTAAAACACTTTCGTACTCCACGCGGAAGCCCAGGGTGCACGTCCCCTTTCCGCACCATCCAGGCTCTCCGCCCCCCCTTATTTTTCCATATCTCAAGTTCGCCCCCCCTTGGCAAAATTTCTGTATACAACCCTGTTACCCCTATTTTACCCGGGTTTTTTACCCGGGTTTTACCCAGGTATTACCCAGTGATATAAAACACTTATTTGTAGCCCTGTCACAGCCCTGTCCCAGAGCCACAAGTGTCTGGGTCCCTAGCCCTAGCCCTAGCTAGCCCTGGGTGGTGGTGGACACCAGGGCTATTTAAAAGGTGAGAAAATACCACAGGTCATCATTCACTGCTTACAGTTTAGTAAGTGTACTGCAATTACAAAAATGAGAAAGCCCAGAAACTCGTCTTCTGCCACAGGCTCCTGCGAGGACCTCAGGAGATTGACTATTAAATCCATTTAACTTGCATTTAACTTGCATATCAATTGGACTTTAATCCCATGAATCTTGTTTAAATATTTGAATAAATCATTAAATAAAAAATATATACT
Organism: Cladorhizidae sp. MBARI D1340-BT2; assembly: GCA_028752905.1. NCBI lineage: Eukaryota > Metazoa > Porifera > Demospongiae > Poecilosclerida > Cladorhizidae > Cladorhizidae sp. MBARI D1340-BT2. The sequence goes on from JAQNBH010000011.1 coordinate 17,258,542, forward strand.
CTAGATAGTAGACAACCTTGTCACTTGGTAAATAAATGCTGAGGGAAACACAGCTCCTGTTTTTGTCTAGTTTTTTTACAGTTGCCATTTATTGAATGTCTTACTTCCTGATTACAGAGTTAATTTCTTATAATATCTTTACAGTTTATAATAAATCTATTGTGTCTATTATTTTATCCTTGGTTGTATCCATGTTTGAGTAAAACCTGGGTAAAACCCGGGTAAAAGGTATTTAACCAAACCCGTGTTAAACCCGGGTTACACCCAAGCCCTGGGTAAAACCTGCGAGCTCTGCTGCACAGTCACCTGTGCCTACTGGGAACTACTCTGAATCCCTTCACCTCTGAAGGGAAGGAGGCACCCCTGGATGAATTCTTTGCTACAGATTTGTTGTAGACCTAGCTTTTGGTTGCTTACTTCAATGGATCAGATCCAACCAAACTGCAGCTTGTTGAATGCGTCTTCACCTATAGTCTGGCTAGTGGGACTACTATATTTAAGCTATAATTTTGACAGGGTCACAGCTGGAGGGCTGGTTCCTAATAGACAATATACAAATCAAGCACACCTTCTCAATGAACTCTCAGTTGACATAATAACATCAAAATCACCTTCTCAATAATCAACTTCAAATTTTATTCACTCGACGTTTCGACTAGATGCTCTAGTCTTCATCATGAATAAACCTTCAGTTTAAAAAAATTCAGGATTTTCTAGAGATACTGCACATTTGATAAACACAAGCATCCACATGATTGGGAGGGGGGGGGGGGGAGAGGATTGCTCTCTCCCAAGCCTACAGACAAACCCAAAAGGAGGAATATGTCAACGCCTACTGCAGGCAACAAAAAAATCTTCATTCTATTTGCTACAACAACTTTCTCGATAATCAACATAAATTTACTCACTCGACATTTCATCTAGCCATCATCGACAATGTTCATTCCTAGAGATCTAGCCAAAACATCAAGTGAGGAATTCAACTTGATCATCGGAAAAAAGTTATTATATCTACTGAGAGTTCGTTGAGAGATTATTCTTGTTATTATTATTTCTAATGCTATAAAAAGGCTATCTTGGAACTTTCATTCTGGAACCACTTTTAAAATATGCAAGAACAGTATATAATTTATTTATTTTAACATTCCTATCAGGGAACTGCTGCCCCTTCAGCAATTAATTGGTGAGCGAAGTAAGTGGTGATTTGGGCGGAAAACTTGGTATTGCCATGCATGGCGTATGTATCTATGCAACGTACATTCACACATACAAAATATGAACGGGTCACCCGCCTTAAACAATATGGATTTATGTAAACTGGTAATGGTCGTCATGTTGAAGAGAAAGATCGAGAACACAGCAGCAGCTTCAAAGCTCGAGGAAAATAAACTAGCTTCACAGGCATGTGAAAACAGGCTGCATGGTTAATAACCATGGTTAATAACCAGTATAAAACAGCACGTGAGCCAGCTTGACTGTGTCAAACACTGCTACACACGCCCTTTTTACCACAATCAAGAAACAGAATAGTCTTAAGGCTGATTCACAATATGCAAACGCTCAAGTGATGCGATGCATCGGGTATTGTGAACAGAAAAATGCATCGCATCACACCGCATCACATTGCTTGAATTGAATCGAGTTCTATTCGAGCAGCGTTGCGACCTGTCGACTGCATCATTGTAGTGTGCTTTATTTGAGGTTTTTTGTCATTCTTGTGTGCTTTATTTTAATTTTTCAGTAAAAGCTGGTGATTTCAAAGCTGAATGGACAACGAAAGGCTCATCGAAGCAGTGAGAACTTTCCCTAGTATATATATGGGATGCGTCCAGCGAGTCTACAGGGCTAGGGAAAATGCATGGAAGCAGGTGGCAGTTGAGGTAATATTTTGACATTGCCAGCTAGCTCATTGATCTGCCATTCATGATGTGCATGAATAGAATAGCTACATACGTAGCTATGCTATGACTGTAGATTGGAGAAGGGGTGACTACTGAGCAGTGCAGCAAGCAATGGAAGGCCTTGAGAGATTGCTTTGTCAAGGAAATAAGGAAAACAAAACAGCAACGAAGTGGGGATAAAGGTCCACCACACCATACTGAGTAGTGAATCAAACCTTTCTTTGGACATCCTGAGGTACTTGAAATGAGATTCAGGATCTGAGAGCCTCATCTCTTGGAGTAGATTATGGTACTCCCCCTGCTCCTTCGCGTAAAAATCGGACGTACTGTATCCACGTGCTTCTTTCCCTCCTCCTCTTCTTCTTCTCATTAAAGCAACCGGCAAAATTGGGTCCGGGTCCTCCTCAGTTGAGTACAAGCTTTCAACTCCACCAGCCATGGCTAGAAAATGTGCTTTGTTTCAACGCTGGCGTCCATTAATTAATGGGCAGAGTTCCAGTTGGGTGAAAATTAAAGTTTGCTCAAGCGGCGACTCCGTTAATGTGAACAGCTAGAAGTGATATGACGTGATGCGATGGCCTAGCAGCATATTGTGAACCAGCCTTTAGACATGCATTGAACATTTGGAGTCCTCTTGGCCTCAATCTCTTATGAAGGGTCGTTTGCACGCAAGTTAATGAGTAAAAAAAAACAGATATGGAAACATAGATACCTGACCCTTGAAGAGGGATTAATATCAGCTGAAACCACCATTAAGGCAGCTAAGAAACTACCTACATGTATGTGAGTTCTAAATGAGCTACAGGAACTTAAGTTATTATTATTATTATTTTTTTTTTTTATTGGGGGGGGGGGGGGGGGGGGGGGGGGGCGATAAGGTTTTGTTGAAGGTCTGTTTTAATAGTATTATCACTATCTAGAGTAAGCTTGTCAGTAAACTAACTGATCACTTCCTTGTAACGAAGATGTGCCGCAGCTGCTGAACCAGCTCACAGACACACATATACACACACAGACAGACACACACACACATTACAATCTTTTACCAATTTTTGGGTGTTTTACTGCCTTATCAGTCCCTGCGATGCATTGGACAATCTGGAGTCTTCTGGCAGTAGGAGCTATTGTAGGCTAAGTTTGGGATGAAAAATAGGTATAGGGCCAGATCACAAAATCATGACAAGGAAAGCTATAAAAAAAATTTGTGGTACGGCCCAAAATCTTTTGGGACCTTTTATAAAGTTGGTTTTATGTTGATATCTAACATACACACAGTACAGCAGTGTTTGAAAGTCGAGTTAAAATTTAACTGTAATTTCGAGGGGAAAAATTGAAAGTTTTCCATGCTGTAATGCATGATACCATAAAGATATTACACTTATGTGTTACTTTTTGTGTGGGGATTTTAAAGGTCTACCAATATCTAGAACAATTTTTGGCTCAAAGCTATCTACCCGAGTATTGCACGTTGATTTCAAACCCAATGTTTTGATGTAACGAAAGTAACGCTCAACTTCAAGAAGTTCCCTTTGCTCATGGATTTCTAAACCTAACTTCATAAAAGTTAGATATAATCTTCCCAACAATGTCCCTCATCTACACCAAAAAATTTGGTAAAGATCGCAGGAACAAATTTTTGTTTATTTCAGTTCAAAGGTTTGTAACGAAAGTAACGTAACGAAAATAACTTAAAAGTAGTGGAAGATAAGCTTGTAACAAAAGTAACGTAAAATTAGACATATGTACATATGAAGATGGGGATCTGGGACAACTGTTAAAGGAGATCAGGCCATTAACGTTGCAAACAGGTCGCAAAGACGCCCGAGCTACTACTCATGCTGGCGAAAAGAAATAATCACACCATTTGGTGTGTGCGCTGAAAGAGACTCGTGGCCTCTTTTTGGCACAGTACCCCGATGTTCAGATTTGACTTACAAAGTTCAAAAGTCTACGCCCAGCTCATGTTCTATATTCAAGTCTGACTCCACAATGGCTGCGTTTGCCAGTACCACGAGGACATCATACTTGCACTTGATGCGCTCCACAAGTTGGAGCCAGCATTGGAGAAGTATAGTTCTAAAACCCCAGACAGCTGGGTGTGCAAGAACCCTAAGACAGAGTGTTGGCTTGGCAAATGCAAGGAGTGTCAGAGCGGCCTGCTCTTCCTGGAGCAACATTTAGTGATGATGGTTGAGAAAGCAGTGACCTGGTTGTCATGGGAAAAAGACGGCAATGAAAGGTTGCACAAAGTCCAACATGAGGGTATAACAGAGGACCTCAAACAGCACATTCTCAAACTTCTTCCCAGTTCCTGATCCACAGTCTTGTAAAGCGAGCTCAAGCCGAGAGCTACAACATAGAGCATGCAGATGCAGAATCAACTTCTCCTGACTTCAACAAATTTCATGCACTACTTCAAGTTGACTTTTCGGAGAATTTTGAGTGCATCGAATAATCGAGATACAGTCAGCACATTGGGGCCACAGCCCTGTCTCTCTGTTCACCTACTCATTGTGGTACGGGGGAGAACATCACAGGGGTGTCATCTGTTCAGATTCTACTGATCACTCGAAGTGGTCCATCCTCCCATATATGAACAATCTCCTTAGCCGACTACCAGATGATATAACTAAATTGTCAATCTGGTCCGACAGTACATCAGCTCAGTTCAAGAGCCGATTTATTGTAAATGCCTTGCAGAAGCTTGAGGAGGCACATGGCCTCAGCATCACCTGGAACTTCTTTGCAACTTCGCATGGCAAAGGCCCAGTTAACGGGACTGGTGGCAGTGTAAAGCGTCATGTCCACAACAGGGTGAAGGCATCGCAGGTGCTTGTTAGGGATGCTTCATCATTCTCTGCAGCTGCATCTAATATAATGATGGTGGAGGTTACAGTGATGAATGAAGCAGATATCAACAAGTAAAATTATGACATGGGCTTCACGTAAGCTTTCTGGGATGCATCTCAAGCAGTAGCTGGAATACGTGGCTATCATTGCCTGCGCAATATTGATGGGATGGTCGTACAGTCTCAGCTGACATGGGAGTTTTCTGTCCCAAACCAGCAACAGAAGAAGCAAGACATGGAGATGGAGGTGGATGTTGGTGAAAATTTTATAGTATCTGAATTCTAAGCTGGAGAGTTCTTGGCAGCAGTGTACGATAGGAAGGCATGGATTGGCGAGGTGGTACAAAGCTCCCCTACTCATGTTGTCATCACATTTATGAAGAGTTGCGGGCTGAATAGAACTGGCCTACCAAACATGACCAACTTCCAGTACCCAGAGAGGACATTCTCTGCAGACTTAGCCCACCAGCTCCTATCATCAACTATAGCCTGTTTGTTACTCTCAGTGACAGTGATGAAAATGAGATAGTTAAATGTCTTGAGGAGTGGAACATAACTAACTAAATTTGTGACCAAACTTTCAGATCAATATTATACCACCCCCTCCTCACTCCCACCCTCTGCCACCTCATGCACCTTGCAACCACCTTTGTCTCACCCCCTCATTCATGCAACCTTGCAGTCCATCTTGCTGCACCCCCCCCCCCCCCCCCCCCCACACACACAGTGATGTTTTTTGTACATTATCTTTATGTAAATATAAACAAGTAATTTGGTGTTTGAATCTTTGAATCCAATAATTATGTATAAAAGTGCAACACATTCCCCACATTCCCATCAATACTTGCATCAAAAGGAACGTAACGAAAGTAACGTAACGAAAGTAACGTCACTTTTTAGCATAATGGGTGCTGTCCACCCATTATGGTTGAACATGTAACAACTAAACCAGGGGAATTGATAGTCAACTACATTCTGTAAGACATAATTGAAAATCAAAAAAATTGAAGGAGCGTTTTTTCGAGGATTCACAAACGAACTTTGAACACAATTTTCCATGTCCAAAATTCGTAACGAAAGTAATGGGCACTCATTATTGTCTAGCTGCTAGACCGTTTGGATTCAATAAAACCTGGCATGCAACAAGAACTAACATGTCTTTGATAAACAAACTTAGTTTGGGTTGATAAGTTGATGCATGCCAGAGCGAGACATGTCTTTGATAAACAAACTTAGTTTGGGTTGATAAGTTGATGCATGCCAGAGTGACAGGTTTGAGAAGCTGAAAAGTCGTAACGAAAGTAACGCTGACCTGGCCCTATAAGGATGAATTTCATGGTTTTTAACATTTTGGGGGCTGCCAATTTAGTACCTTCGCGAAGGATTCAAAGCACGCTGGAAGTGCTATGTAATCACATCGGCTGAAACCAAGTGCTTAACCCTTTCACCGCTGACTTTCCAGGACATATTTCCTAAAGTATACCAGGTACCCAAAAAAATCATTATAAAATCAGCAATCCATTCATATCAGTTGTAATTTTGTCATGTGATAGCACCATTGTTTATAAACAATGTGATCTCATTAGTTAACCACATTATCAACCACAAAATATGAATATCATTATGCTAAATTTCTCTATCAATAGCTAACATTTAATCAACAAAAAATGTTTATAATATATTTACTCATTTAGTTAGCATTTAGTAAACATTAGTCATAATAATTTAGGCATATAGCAATATATAGCGGAGGGTTTTTGACAAGATTTGATCATATGATTCTATAGCCCAGCAATACAATGGTTTATTATGTTATTGAAATTCAACTATTTGAGAAAGAACATGCAAATACAAATATGTAGATACTTTAGCTAACCTGAGAAGGCTTCCTGATCAATTTCATTATAACTAGAGAGCTGGTTATAGCAAAAGGAAGAATCCTGAGGGTCTAAAGTAGGGTCAACTACAGCGGCTAAAGAATGCACTGCTGCACGATCAGAACTTGCATTTCCAAGGTAGCCACATATTTCTTCACCTTCTTCTTCCTCTGACTCATCCTCAGTGAGAGCAAAATTCTCGCTAGAAACCAGGGAAAGTACTTCTTTAAGCGTTAAACATCCACTCATTTTTAGGTCGTCAAAACCGCGAACCGTCGGTAGTTGCACGTATTTTTCGCTAACTAATCGGGCGTTTCCGGATGTGATTTTTGGACGTCATATAGAGTAATAGTTGCTCTTTCCGGTGGTATGCAAATTATGACTATAGGCCAAGCGATCGATTTATTAGCGATTTTTAAAGTCCATTACGCCATATGGCGCTTACAGCGGTGAGAGGGTTAAGATACTAAACAATGTTGAGCAGGTTTTTGGCTTCTGACCCAAGAGAGAGGTCTGGCTGTCAGACACTAAAGGAAAGGTCTGGCTGTCGGATACCAAAGGAGAGGTCTGGCTGTCAGACACTAAAGGAAAGGTCTGGCTGTCAGGCACTAAATGAGAGGTCTGTCTGTCAGACACTAAAGGAGAGGTCTGGCTGTCAGACACTAAAGGAGAGGTCTGGCTGTCAGGCACTAAAGGAGAGGTCTGTCTGTCAGACACTAAAGGAGAGGTCTGGCTGTCAGACACTAAAGGAGAGGTCTGTCTGTCAGACACTAAAGGAGAGGTCTGGCTGTCAGACACTAAAGGAGAGGTCTGGCTGTCGGATACCAAAGGAGAGGTCTGGCACCTAAAGGAGAGGTCTGGCTGTCGGACACTAAAGGAGAGGTCTGGCTGTCAGACACTAAAGGAGAGGTCTGGCTGTCAGACACTAAAGGAGAGGTCTGGCTGTCAGACACTAAAGGAGAGGTCTGGCTGTCAGACACTAAAGGAGAGGTCTGGCTGTCAGACACTAAAGGAGAGGTCTGGCTGTCAGGCACTAAAGGAGAGGTCTGGCTGTCAGACACTAAAGGAGAGGTCTGGCTGTCAGACACTAAAGGAGAGGTCTGGCTGTCAGACACTAAAGGAGAGGTCTGGCTGTCAGACACTAAAGGAGAGGTCTGGCTGTCAGGCACTAAAGGAGAGGTCTGGCTGTCAGACACTAAAGGAGAGGTCTGGGTCTAGGACACCGAAGAGAAGTGTCGCTGTTGGACTCCATTAAAAAAATAAAATTTAAAAAATGTTCGTATCATATGTTTTCATGTGTTATCTAATTTTTGTTTTGTGTACTAAAATTTCTTGAACTTTTTTATTTTCATAATTTAATCTTCACAGCTTGATGGAAGCTCATTTAACTTTTACAGAGCAAATTCTTTAAGACACTAGATAGGTCACGTACCTCAACTGTTGCATTTTCTTTTCTAATTCAATATATATTCAACAAATCATTTTCAAGCCAAATAATAAAATTAAAATGGGCCATGGATCAACCAAATCTATCCAAATCCAAGTCAGTAAGAACAAGCAGAGCTCGAGCCTCTGTGCAGTCTCAGACTTGGGCAGGTTCCTTAAGTCACAAGACTGCATACTCCAACTCCATTGAGTAAGCGAACAAAAGCTACACCGCACTGTGTCACAACATGTGTACAACAAAATTTACAGCAAGGAAATGTGTCCAGAGGTCCTTTTTCACAAGCAATAATATTCAAAGCGATCCTTGCTAAGCATAGTTGCCTGTGCAGCTTTTCTCAGCAGAAGGGCTTCCAGAAACAGAAGTCAAGCTCAGTCCTGTGTGGCAGCTGTGATCATCAGACTTTTTCCCTTCAATTTGCTCGCCCACCCCGTTAAACAGGAAGTCAAGTTTTCCGACTAACTATTTTCAGTTTACTGGAGGTTTTCTTACTTCCTTTTTGCATGGCCAGAACACCTTATGCTGAGTGCAATCACGAGACAGTTATCACACTGCAGCTAGTTCAGTCCATCCTATCATTACCATTACTTGAGCTACACCAGCCAACCAACATAACTAGACTTTTAAATTACCATTTATGATGATTGGCGATTGGCTAGCAACAGTCAAGATGTTTGGTGCACAAGGCTTCTTATAACAAACCTTCTGGTGACAACAATCAAAGAACAAGGAGCAGGCAGTTGAGAGCAAAGCTTAACTAGCTAACATGATAAGTTAGCTCCTAAACCCAAACTTTCTATCTTCCCGGTCACCAGTGCCACAGTAGGAAGTTAGTTATCCGAACAGTTATCTGAACATGTCGGTCAACAAAACGCTACAATAAACCATGGCAATGCTGGCTGCTTATTTTGGGGGAAATTCCTCTGCGCACATGACAACGAATGTTTACCATCAAACATGTAAGCTCTGCCAGCAGTTTCCTTCGGTTCTTCTCACTCTGTGTCAAACAGAGAGCATGGCCAGAGACCTATTCAAAAGAGAGAAAAAAGTATTGTCTTTAATATCCAATTTGATCTCAAGATCTGCAATATTGTGAAGAATGATGTGACTTCAGTTAACCGAACATTTCAGCTATTCGAACACCCTCTGGTCCCAACATGTTCAGTAACTGACTTCCAGTGTACAAGCATTCACAAAAAATTGGAATTAGCACCAGTCAAGTTTCGATTTGTTGTTCACTGTCCACCTATAAGCACTTCGAGGCAAACATAAACACTATCACCACGAATCATCTGCAACCTCGTTAGAATAACCAGCTGTGTTCATTACTGTGCTGAGGTCTCTGCTTGAAAGGCTGGACGGTCCAGAAGTGCTACAACAATGAGACGTACACAACTAGAGCTTGAGGTTCTTCATCCAGATTTTCAATTATTCGACTGCCAACAGGGATGCAAGAATTGTCCACATGCCAATCATGAATATACTAATCACTATTGCTCAAGTCACCTACATTTTATCTACATTGCATGAGCAATCATTTTTGTGGCTGTGTATGTGGTGAAACTATGACAAAGTCAGGTTCTTCCTACCTCATCCACTTGCAGATTGCTTAGGTCAGGCCCGTGGCAGCTATGAACCATTAGCACGGTTAGTGGCCCATATATACCATCCCAACATTGGGTGGGAGTGTGCATCATAATTTCAATTAGGGTCTGTAGAGAGCTAAGCAGAGAAACTAGTAGTGCAATGGTTTAACCCCTTGAGGACGGATGATGAAATCCTCGTCAAGATATCTATTTCCACCATGGCAGGTGACGAAATCCTCGTCATCAGGTCGACCTAAATATAGACCGAAAGCAGATGGCCTCAACGCTAGTAAACGCCAAGCTATGCATATCTAATGAGTTGTAGTTACTTCTACATTGCCTAGACGCTAGGACAAGGTGATCGGATCGGCTGCGTTGTGTAAGTTTAGCTGTCAAATTAGCGTCGAAGCAAAAACGGCGCCTTACACAAGTTTTGGATGATATACTTGCCAGCAGCGGATCAGAGGATCTTGATCAGTCTAATATGGTATCTGAGGATGAAGGGGATGTATCTAATCCGATTTTTAGATGGCCTCGTGGCCTTGGGGCCGTTCAGACTGACTCCGAGTCTGAATCAGATGGGTAAAGTAGTACAAACTCTGGAGATCTGCCAGTTTTGATCAGGATAGTGGTGGTAGTGAACCAGATGATGTAGACCCAGGCCCAGGAGACTTAAGTGATGATATCTTTACAGTTTCCAGCCATTAAAACTATGTAAAAAGCAAAATAAATAAATAGATTTCCCCCAAAAATTATCTCGTCCAGAGGCACGGAAATAGGAAATAAAATCCTGTCCTCAAGGGGTTATGGTTATTAATCTTGTCAATATCTCAGGGAGTGCGACAATTCTCCCCTCCATCTCCTCACAAACAAGGGGAAAACCAGAGCCAGAGAAAATCCCTGGTCAACATGTACACACTTAGACCCATGCGCTTGTATGCATGGCAACAACATGACAATATTACAATGATCACCCTGGCTCTTACCAGGTGCATGTTACTTTAAATAGTTGCTGAACTTCAGACTCACTGAAGCAGCACATGTTAAGTAGCGAGAGTAAGTAATAAAAAGTGTTAAGGATTGTCATGCCCACCATGTCTTACAGAAAACTTGTATCCACAGCCATAAGAGCTTCGGTGATACGAGAACACAGAATGGGATTGGTGGAGTCCAGGAGTTTCCTTGACTCAGGGCTCATTGCCCTCAAACCAAGCACAGTTTCCTCCATAGGCGTACGCAGAGGAGTAGGGAGGGGTAGATCAGCTAAAACTGACATAATTAAAATAAGGTGATCATTATATGGAAATACTTTCGGAAAGCATGAAGGACAACAGTACCAAAACATGTTGTGTCTCTACTTACCATCTTTAAGTACTTACCATCATTAAGGGGAACTGTGCCCACCAAACTAGTGAACAGATTTCTTCTGGCGTTACACTGCATCTTGCACCTCAGTCTTATAAGAGCACTAAAACCTGTCCTGTCCTACTCGACCTGCTTGGCATTGGGTAGCTTGGTAGCAAGACGTTCTGCATAAAATTAATCCAATAGAGAGGAAACTGTGAGCACATTAGCGTAGTTAAAAAACGAGAAGCTACTTTGCTAGCCCGCAAGCTAAAAAGCTACCTTACACCGATATCACTTACACGCATCAAATTTAGAAACTTGCTAGTTATATGTGGAGTGGATAGCTTACCCACCTCGAAATAGGCTACTGAATTAGCATAGAGCTTCCTTTTCCATTGCATAACATAGCACATCCAAAAATCTACCAGCTGATTCGCACTTAGCAACAAAAAAATTGTATGCGCGCGCCTACGGAAAATATCACGTGATTTATACCTACGAATCCACGTGCTTCTTGGCCAGGAGGGCAATGACCGCTGTACAGCTAACTGATCGTCAAGACTATTGCTTTACCTGCTCTCAAGGGAAGAAACTACTCAGTGTGTCGGTTTGGGACGTGAGGACAGGTATTACTCTGCGTGTTTACAGTTGTGACACCGGATCATCCCAGGGGGCGGGGCAAGGTGTACGGGTGGGCGGGGCTGCAGCTCTATGCCTGCTTGGAGGAACTCATTTGTTGTTAGCTGCCAAGACCATTCCATTTATATACGTATGGGACTTAAGAAAGGTAAAGCAAATTTTACAGTGTCATAAGGATGTATACTCATAATCCTGCCCATACAAAATAATGTTTGAATCTGTACAGCAGCAGTTGTAGGGCCATGTTCTGTGGAAGCAGCCTTCTAATGTGTCACATGCCTTTATATATAGCAGCTAATAACATCTTGCTGGGATTTGCGACAAATGCACCCTCTATTTAATTGCTTGAATGCTTCCCACCATCGCCCGTCTTATCTGCCACATGTATACTAAAAGTTCTATTCGCACTGTACAAGCACAACAATATTTTCAAAGTCTGATAGGATCTCTGGAGGTAGAAGACAGTGGTGGTGGTGACGTGCATTGCCTGAAGCAGGGACCAACACCTGACTTGTGAAGAAGAGTTTTAGTTAATGAATGATTGGCGTGCAATTATTTTGTAAAGGGTAAAGGGTGAAGTCAGGTCGATTCTGGAAGCAATTGATTTGGAAGATATGTTATTTCCATAATATCAACGACTAGAGATGAGAGAGAGGGAGCTAGTTAGCCCTTGATGTCCCTTGATGTATTGCTAGCCTGAACAATGCTAAAATAATCTCTTTTTCTCACTAGCAATTCTGTTGTGAAGATAAAATCAGCACACAATACTGTTGCCACAGTGACCAGTGTATGAATCCAGTTCTGTATTGTGTGTTGTAGGAGCAAGTGCTGTTGAAGATAGCATGTGCTGGGATTGTGCGTGCTCTTTGCTGTTCCCCTGATGGAGTCTACTGTGCCGGAGGCATTGCAGAGAAAATATACATTTGGCATGTGAGTTGTTGGGCATGTAAGCTGCCAAGTCCATCCAGCAACCACAATATCATGGTAATTAAAATAGAGGACTTTGGGGAGAGGGAGGGGGAAGTTGATGTCTTTGCAATAGTTCTTCCACCTATAAAAAATTTGCTAGCTCTTCTAATTCAGTGACTGCATTTTTCATGGAAAAGAAGTGAACTGTCACTTGGTTTACTGCGAAGCTTACTCCTCTGTGTGAAAGTGAAATGTACTAGTGCATAGTCGGTCTTGTTTGTGGTGCTAGTGTTGTACTAGCACGACCTATAAGGATTCTACATGGACGTAGGCATGGATTAGGATCTTAAATGGGACAATATTGAACACATTCAGGAAACTGTTTGTGTTGTGAACATCTGTTATGCTAATCAGCTACTATGTATAGACTGAAAACTTAAGACTTCAGATGATAAATTTGAAGAATATTTTTGAAACTTTGAAAATAAGCTAGAACGGTAGATGTTGAACAGAGCCCATGGTTAGTAAGTCCCTGTACAGTGATTGGTAAAGGGTCTGGCTCAAGACTAAGCTAGCGAGGTAATATTGAACAGAGCTCATGGCTAGTAAGTTCCTGTACAGTTAATGTCAGCCTTAGGCCACTGTCAGAACCTGTTAGTTCACCAGCATACTCTTGCTTCACTCCAGAACAACAGGCAGAGATTACCCAGTATCTTGTTGATGGCAATAAGGCAGCCTCTGGTCAACACTAGCAGCTAGAGGTCCACACACCCACACACATGCATAATTATGGTGTGGTTACTTTTTTCCTTCTTCGAAAATAATTTAAGCTCATTTATTACAACTTTCCTTCTCTACAGCACAACTAACCAACCAAAACTCTTCTGTGGTCGGGGTTTGGATGGCCCTCAGTTGTCCATAATGTCCGAACTAGATTCCTCCTCTTTCCTAGTCTACTGTCATTAGTACCATGTGGGGGTGGGGGGGCTGGAGGGTTACCCTGTTCTGTCCAGGTGATGGGTGGGGTGGTCCAATCTTCACACCATTATATGTAAATGGTACACATCTATCAGGTTATAGAGCCAGACATGGGACTACTGTGCGCAGAGTTCATCTGCAGACATATAGACCCCATGCCTCTTCTGTCATACCTCCCTCCACTCTGTCGGAGTATCTGGTTTCTAGGGATATCCAGAGTTCATCTACAGATGACTCCTGGATATCCCTAGAAACTTTACTGTCTGTAGATGAACTGTGGATGTTCCTAGTAACTTGATCACATGATATGGAATTGACAACGACAACGCTGGACCCGCCCACCGCAACAGCCGACAGAGGAGTTATATTTAATCATGTCACATTATGCCAACAACATTGACATGAAAAACAATTAGTCGATCAAAAAAATGTATCGTCAGTTTGTACTTGATTATTATTACTACTACCACCACTACTACTTACTACTACTACTACTTACTACTACTACTACTTTACTACTACTACTACTACTCATGCCTTACCATTATATATTACATTTCAAAGTTGTTGTTTTTTGCAATAAAATTTCATTTATGCATATTGTGGGTGTGGTTGGTTTAAAAAAATTGTAGTAGTTCTAGCTCCACACAAGTTCCTGTCTCGCAAGTGAGACTTGCTGAAGTGTAGAAGTCCACAGGTGAGGGTGTTCCTAGCAGAGCTCAAACAGGCACAGGAAGGCTGTAGCATTGATTAAAAAAATGGAAGTTGAAATTTCCCTGGATGTTGGAGTTGGAGGATGGGCAAGGTGTGGCGTGTTCACTCTGCTGATAACATAATCTTAGGCCTAGGAAGGTCGCCATTGGCTGAGCGACATGGATCAACTTGCCTCGCATTACTCTAGCAGGGCAGAGCTTAGTGAAGCATGCGAAGAGCGAGTGCTATGTACATCACAGTAATTTGGGATGGTGCAGTGTCTAGAAGAGACTGTAGCTTAGCCCTCACTTTTCACCTCAAGAGTCTCTCTTGGCCATTTCTTCCAGAATCATATTGTGAACAGTACACAACAGTTGCTTCACCCATGAAATATTTCAAGACAGTTATATTCACTATTATATAATATGACCATTCAGGCTTCAGTAATTTGTAGATTATGTATGCCAAATCGTATTATGTACTGCTTGTTGCATGATACTGTACTGAGTCATAGTTCTTTTACATGCAACAATATTATGTCTAGTCCAGTGCATCTCCTGCAACTTGTAAACACAAGACCCCCCTAAAAAAAAAAAATTTAAACACAGCCCATCATGGCTTATTAGTCTGCTACTTCACCGATGACATGCCTATATCCCTTACAAAGATCCTGGGGAGAACACTGCTACTACTACTACTACTACTGTTACTAGTACTACTACTATTACTACTACTATTACTACTACTACTACTACTAATGAATGTTTTGCTTGTGTCTACAATGTCATGCACTTCTACCCATGGAGCAGGTCTGTACTGGTGACCTACTGGCAGTGCTGTGTCAGCATTTCCAGCCTGTGACTGCCGTGCAGTTCACTGATGATGGAGTGCATGTGGTGTCTGGTGCAGAGGATGGCAGAGTCATTGTGTGGAAGCTGGTCAGGTGAGTGTTGTAGCTACTCTAAAGTGTTTCTCTCTGTTGTTGTTGTTGTTATTGTGTTGACTTGTGCCGCTCATGAGTGAAACAGGGTGATGTAATCAAGTTTCCCATTGTGCATATACAAGTACAAAAAAATCTTCTATTCAAGAAGAAAATGAACTCTTTTGGATTGACAAATTAGTAATGCAATGTGACAAGTTAATAACGCAATGTGACAAGTTAGTAATGCAATGTGACACGTTTTAAGTCCTCGATGTTAAGAGGGGAATAAGAGACGCGATACTTTTACGTATTGTGTGTGGGACTTGAAGGTCTCTGTGCTTACCCACACAAGACTGCTGCCTATATCTGCTTGCATGCGTCTGTGTCCAGTGCTGTGTCTCAGGCTCAAGCAAGTGTGTTTAACGGAGGCTCTTCTTCGAATGCTCTGGCTCTCGCATCCTCCTCCTCTCTCACACGACACATTTGGGCTGACCACACCCTCCCCATCACGGACCTCCACTGCAGCAAGGGAGGCCTGCACTCGAGGATATTCACCACTTCACTTGACCAGACATGCAAGGTAAGAGTCTTTCATGTTATTGATGTTGTTGTTGGTCTTGTTTTATTATTTTTTCCCTAATACATGTAATTGTTTTTATACATTTTGTATAAAATATTTATTACATATATATATATATATACATGTATATAAGTACTGCATGTTTATATATACAGCAATGTTTCTATATACTGCTATATACTGCAATGTTTCTATATACTAGCATGCTTATATACATGTATATACATGTACTGCGTGGTATTTTTCAAAAACACTATTTATGAGAGTGCCTGCCATAAGTGCCTTGTACTAAACAACAACAACAACAACAAGGATATTTGGTTTTGTAATGATGTTTTAGCTGCACATGCCCAGTAGACTGCTGTATCATTATTGAAGAGTCAGGAGGGAAATGGTTTGATGGGGAGAGCAAGCAGAAAGAAACGTAATGGCTAATGATCGCGAGTCATGGATGATCTCTTCCAGGCCATGGCTGCTGCTTCTGGAAGCCTTCTGCTGAGGAGAGCTACTGTATGCAGGCACCCATTACCTAGAACCTTCTGCTGAGGAGAGCTACTGTATGCATACACCCATTACCTGCTGAGGAGAGCTACTGTATGCAGACACCCATTACCTAGAACCTTCTGCTGAGGAGAGCTGCGCAGACACCCATTACCTAGAACCACTCCGAGTCCCTTCCTCTTGAGAAAGGGGGCACTCCTGGCTGGATCTCTTTGCGTCTTATTGTAGACATAGTGTGATGTAGCGATGCATAGCTTAGGGTTAACTGGCCTCAATGGATCTGATTCTTGTACATACTGTACCAAACCTGAAGCTCATTGGACTAGCATTCTAGTGACATAAACTGCTTGCGATGTTTACTTGAACAAAAGTTATAGTATTAATATGTTTTAAGAAACACAAATAAAATCAGAGATGAAATTGTCTTCACATGTTTTGTACATCAAAGCCAATTTTAAAAAAACACAGAAAATTCACTAGAAAATTCAAAGCTCTCTCATGAATAATTGTCCATTTAGCTGAGTTCTGACCACTCCCCTTTACTTATGCACGTGCTGCTGTGCAGGTGTATGAGTTGATGTCTGGGCATCTGCTGTGCTCCATTCTCTTTGACTTTGCCCTCACCTGTGTGGCTGTCGACCTGGCAGAGCAATGGCTGTTCGTAGGAGGGAGTACCGGCAAGATATGTCGTGTCAACCTTTACACCAAGGTATGTGTCATGACCGCATACACCTGTGCACAGTACTCACATACCTGTGTGTGGGTGCATACCTGTGTGTGGTGCATACCTGTGTGTGGTGCATACCTGTGTGTGGTGCATACCTGTGTGTGGTGCATACCTGTGTGTGGTGCATACTTGTGTGTGGTGCATACCTGTGTGTGGTGCATACCTGTGTGTGGTGCATACCTGTGTGGGTGCATACCTGTGTGTGGGTGCATACCTGTGTGTGGTGCATACCTGTGTGTGGGTGCATACCTGTGTGTGGGTGCATACCTGTGTGTGGGTGCATACCTGTGTGTGGTGCATACCTGTGTGTGGGTGCATACCTGTGTGTGGGTGCATACCTGTGTGTGGGTGCATACCTGTGTGTGGGTGCATACCTGTGTGTGGTGCATACCTGTGTGTGGGTGCATACCTGTGTGTGGTGCATACCTGTGTGTGGTGCATACCTGTGTGTGGGTGCATACCTGTGTGTGGTGCATACCTGTGTGTGGTGCATACCTATGTGTGTGTGCATACCTGTGTGGTGCATACCTGTGTGTGGGTGCATACCTGTGTGTGGTGCATACCTGTGTGTGGGTGCATACCTGTGTGTGGTGCATACCTGTGTGTGGTGCATACCTGTATGTGGGTGCATACCTGTGTGTGGGTGCATACCTGTGTGTGGGTGCATACCTGTGTGTGGTGCATACATGTGTGTGGGTGCATACCTGTGTGTGGGTGCATAACTGTGTGTGGGTGCATACCTGTGTGTGGGTGCATACCTGTGTGTGGTGCATACCTGTGTGTGGTGCATACCTGTGTGTGGTGCATACCTGTGTGTGGGTGTACACCTGTGTGTGGTGCGTACCTGTGTGTGGGTGCATACCTGTGTGTGGGTGCATACCTGTGTGTGGGTGCATACCTGTGTGTGGGTGCATACCTGTGTGTGGGTGCATACCTATGTGTGGTGCATACCTGTGTGTGGGTGTACACCTGTGTGCGGTGCATACCTGTGTGTGGTGCATACCTGTGTGTGGGTGCATACCTGTGTGGTGCATACCTGTGTGTGGTGCATACCTGTGTGTGGGTGCATACCTGTGTGTGTGTGCATACCTGTGTGGTGCATACCTGTGTGTGGGTGCATACCTGTGTGTGGTGCATACCTGTGTGTGGGTGCATACCTGTGTGGTGCATACCTGTGTGTGGTGCATACCTGTGTGTGGGTGCATACCTGTGTGGTGCATACCTGTGTGTGGTGCATACCTGTGTGTGGGTGCATACCTGTGTGTGTGTGCATACCTGTGTGGTGCATACCTGTGTGTGGGTGCATACCTGTGTGTGGTGCATACCTGTGTGTGGGTGCATACCTGTGTGTGGGTGCATACCTGTGTGTGGTGCATACATGTGTGTGGGTGCATACCTGTGTGTGGGTGCATAACTGTGTGTGGGTGCATACCTGTGTGTGGGTGCATACCTGTGTGTGGTGCATACCTGTGTGTGGTGCATACCTGTGTGTGGGTGCATACCTGTGTGTGGTGCATACCTGTGTGTGGGTGTACACCTGTGTGCGGTGCATACCTGTGTGTGGTGCGTACCTGTGTGTGGTACATACCTGTGTGTGGTGCATACCTGTGTGTGGTGCATACCTGTGTGTGGTTCATACCTGTGTGTGGTGCATACCTCTGTGTGGGTGCATACCTGTGTGTGGTGCATACCTGTGTGTGGTGCATACCTGTGTGTGGGTGCATACCTGTGTGTGGTGCATACCTGTATGTGGTGCATACCTGTGTGTGGGTGCATACCTGTGTGTGGGTGCATACCTGCGTGTGGTGTATACCTGTGTGTGGGTGCATACCTGTGTGTGGGTGCATACCTGTGTGTGGTGCATACCTGTGTGTGGGTGCATACCTGTGTGTGGGTGCATACCTGTGTGTGTGGTGCATACCTGTGTGTGGGTGCATACCTGTGTGGGTGCATACCTATGTGTGGTGCATACCTGTGTGTGGTGCATACCTGTGTGGTGGTGCATACCTGTGTGTGGGTGCATACCTGTGTGGTGGTGCATACCTGTGTGTGGGTGCATACCTGTGTGGTGCATATCTGTATGTGGGTGCATACCTGTGTGTGGTGCATACCTGTGTGTGGGTGCATACCTGTGTGTGGGTGCATACCTGTGTGTGGTGCATACCTGTGTGGTGCATACCTGTGTGTGGGTGCATACCTGTGTGTGGTGCATACCTGTGTGTGGTGCATACCTGTGTGTGGGTGCATACCTGTGTGTGGGTGCATACCTGTGTGTGGTGCATACCTGTGTGTGGTGCATACCTCTGTGTGGGTGCATACCTGTGTGTGGGTGCATACCTGTGTGTGGTGCATACCTGTGTGTGGGTACATACCTGTGTGTGGGTGCATACCTGTGTGTGGGTGCATACCTGTGTGTGGTGCATACCTGTGTGTGGGTGCATACCTGTGTGTGGTGCATACCTGTGTGTGGGTACATACCTGTGTGTGGGTGCATACCTGTGTGTGGGTGCATACCTGTGTGTGGTGCATACCTGTGTGTGGTGCATACCTGTGTGTGGTGCATACCTGTGTGTGGGTGCATACCTGTGTGTGGGTGCATACCTGTGTGTGTGGTGCATACCTGTGTGTGTGTGCATACCTGTGTGTGGTGCATACCTGTGTGTGGGTGCATACCTGTGTGTGGGTGCATACCTGTGTGTGGTGCATACCTGTGTGTGGGTGCATACCTGTGTGTGGTGCATACCTGTGTGGTGGTGCATACCTATGTGTGGTGCATACCTGTGTGTGGTGCATACCTGTGTGGTGGTGCATACCTGTGTGTGTGTGCATACCTGTGTGTGGTGCATACCTGTGTGTGGGTGCATACCTGTGTGTGGGTGCATACCTGTGTGTGGTGCATGCATACATGTGTGTGGTGCATACCTGTGTGTGGGTGCATACCTGTGTGTGGTGCATACCTGTGTGTGGGTGCATACCTGTGTGTGGGTGCATACCTGTGTGTGGTGCATACCTGTGTGTGGTGCTGTTGGTTGAGTCTTGCATTGCGTCACACATACAGCCTCTGGGACCCGAGCTGGGCGAGGACGAGATGAGGGAGCATTATACTGGTCACGGGTAGGTGCACAGGGGAGGGGTGAGGAGGGGTGGTGGATATAAATATATTCATGTTTTTCTGGGGCCTCCTTGAACCGGGACTGTTGGAATGACCCCTTGCCCTTGGTGTGCTTGAGGTAGCCAGGTGAGGGATTTGAACCAGGTGAGGCTATAGAAAGACAAACGTAATGTCTGCCTATGCATTGTAAATGATGGCGTGCTGGCTTGTAGCCATCTTCCTGAACAAGAGTACATGGCACACATATTCCCTCGGGGAATAAGTCGCAGCCCCAAATCTGCTTAGGACTGGACGTGAACTTGAATGAATCCTCAGCCGATCTCTAAATGCTCTGGAGGAGATTTATCTTTTTTATTGGCTCTTTGTTTTTGTTTCATGTTTTCTTCTGTTTTTTGCCGACATCTGAGCCGAGTGTTGGAGCCGAGTGTTGGATTCGGCTGAAATGTTGTCAAAAAAAGCCTGTAAAGATCGGTCTTCAGTCTGTAGTGCACCGCAGACTCTCCTGGCGTGTTAATCCCATTCCTTATCAATTTAAATATGAATAGAAAGTTTTGTTACATGACATGCAAGCAGATGAAGCTGTGTATCACTGGACTCGAAGAAGCTATGGCACAGCTAAAGAGCACTATAACTCGGCGCTCTTTGATTTCACGTGTGGTGCCGCCTTTTGATATTTGCACTTTTCACAGTTGAAATCCAGTCCTTGAATAGATGCGAGGAGATGGAGGCCAATTTGGTACTTACATAAGCCACGAATACTTGAGTTGGTCGTCATCAGCGAATATTTAACCCCTCGAAGAATTCACTCTGTACGTAGGTGGATGTTCTTACAGGTACGTGGGTGGAGCTCCTTCCTGGCAGAATTGTACTCATTATGAACTCCTGTAAAACCACCTTGATCATGCGCGTGTGTTTGTAGCGCATGCACAGACCACACTGTCCAACCTTACCTCATTATTGGCACCTGCACAGCCTCTGCACGTGCCAATCACCTGCACAGCCTCTGCACGTGCCAATCACCCGCAGCCTCTGCACGTGCCAATCACCTGCACAGCCTCTGCACGTGCCTATTACTATTATACCCAGCGGTCAGCTTGTATAATAATGTTTCAAGGATGAAGGATTGGGAAGGGCCAGGAGAAGCTGTGGTTGAGGTGACAGCTCTTCACACCAAGTGGAAAGAGGCGTGGTGATGAGATTTTCATATGCACCGTAAAGTGCCATGGGCGTGGCATTTTAGGATGTTGTAACGGCAGCTACTGCTATACACGTTGTGATGACGATGCCCCTGGGGTAATGCAAGTTGAAAGTAAGTGGTCATTGTGTTCTAAGGCTCTGTCTACTGCCTATGGGCCTTCCCCTCGGATGAGGGTGAAGACTCTCCTTGGTAGTGATCATGCACTATGCTCTCCTAGTGGCGCTCAGCCTCAGTCATTCGTCCTCAAGCTTCCTACACGAGAACTAACTAGCAATGTCAAAACACTTGGTGAGGAGTGAAGGCATGTGGCAATGGATGGGGCAGGCCTAAGCACATGAGAATAGTTAAGTTATGGAGCATGTCATACACACTTACTATTGCTCTGTGGTAATAAACATACATACACACACACACGCTTGAGGCAAATGTTTCTCGTGGCCTGTTTCTACAGCACACTTTGCTCTTCCTTGCCCATTATTTACCAACCTATTTGTTTTTACATGTGCAGAGTTACATGTACCATGTTGCACATGTGCAGTTACCATGTGTTGCACATGTGCAGTTACCATGTTGCACATGTGCAAAGAGTTACCATGTGTTGCACATGCGCAGCATTACCATGTGTTGCACATGCACAGAGTTACCATGTGTTGCACATGCACAGAGTTACCATGTTGCACATGTGCAGTTACCATGTTGCACATGTGCAAAGAGTTACCATGTGTTGCACATGTGCAGAGTTACTTGTTGCACATGTGCAGTTACCATGTTGCACATGTGCAGTTACCATGTGTTGCACATGTGCAGAGTTACCATGTGTTGCACATGTGCAGAGTTACATATTGCACATGTGCAGGTTACCATGTGTTGTGCATGTGGATGCCTCTTGTGATGAACGTACGATGCCTGAGGGGGGCGTGATTTTATAGCACCTTGTTTTGCTTGATGATTAGAGAATCAGATTATTTCTCTATGAGTGCATGACCATTAGAGTTATACAAATATCATGCATGTGCTTGCATGTGCGTGAAGGCAGGTTCTTACAATACTCTCCATCTCTTCCTCGTGGTTTAAAGGGCGTTGAACTAGTGGGGCATGGCAATAGGAACTGCACCTTTGTGGAAATGTGAAGTTAAATTATCTATGCTTACCTTCCAGCAAAGCCATTTCTGGACTAGCAATAGCATCTTGGGATAATGTTCTGGTGTCCACTTCATTGTTGGAGACTGAGGCGAAGGTGTGGGACATTGCAAGTAACCAGGCCCTCCGAGAGATCAAGATGAAAGGTACATGTATGTGAGTATACTGTGACCCAATATTAAGTGTGTACTGGGCATATGTGGTTGGTGACTTGAATATGCATGCACATCTCGACAAATTCTAGGCTGTAGAACCTTCCCCCCCCCCTTTAAAAAAAATAGATTCCCCCTTTTTAAATTCACCACTTTTTAACACCCCTTTTAACCCTCCCCTTACAAAAAACCTCTCCCCTATAAAAGCTCCCCTTACAAAACCTCTCCTTATAAAAGCTCCCCTTACAAAACCTCTCCTTTAAAGCTCCCCTTACAAAACCTCTCCTTATAAAAGCTCCCCTTACAAAACATCTCCTTATAAAAGCTCCCCTTACAAAACCTCTCCTTATAAAAGCTCCCCTTACAAAACCTCTCCTTATAAAAGCTCCCCTTACAAAACCTCTCCTTATAAAAGCTCCCCTTACAAAACATCTGCTTATAAAAGCTCCCCTTACAAAACCTCTCCTTATAAAAGCTCCCCTTACAAAACCTCTCCTTATAAATGCTCCCCTTACAAATCCTCTCCTTATAAAAGTTCCCCTTACAAAACCTCTTATAAATGATCCCCTTACAAGCTCCCCTTACAAGACCTCTCCTTATAAAATCTCCCCTTACAAAACCTCTCCTTATAAATGCTTCCCTTACAAAACTTTCCCAAAACCTCCCCTTACAAAAGAAAATTACAAAATCCCTTACTAAAGCTTCTCTTTCAAAACCTCTCCTTTCAAAGACTATTTCAAAACCTCACCTTACAAAAATATCCACTTTAAAAACCAAAAATCCTTAACAAAAAACAACAACTCTTCTTATAAATCCTTCACTTAGGAAACTTCCCTGTACAAAACTAAACTCCTCTCAACCTTTTAAAACTCCCAGTTTCTTACAAAATTACCCCACCAAAAACTTCCATTAAGAAAATATTTTTGATTGAACCTAAGTGCAATCAACCAAGTGCAGTCTAACCCGTCAGAAAATTGCATTACTTCAGAGTAAGTACACTACTAGTATGCACAGGTCCTATCAGTAAAATGTGTCTGAGTGGAAGATTGTTCCAGTCTCTGTCAAGTACACTTCTTGTGTGTGCAGGTCCCATCAGTAAAATGTGTCTGAGTGGAGGACTGTTCCAGTCTCTGTCAAGGCAGCACTCAACGTCATCCATGCCTAACTTGGCAGCACCAGTAGTAAAGGTTTTCAAGAAACAGATCAAAATTCGTTCTGATGAAGAAAGATCCTCTCAGCCAGCAATATCCTTTCCAATTCGGTTACGAGGAATAGATCCAGTGAGTGACTATGTAGTAACACAGGAACGTCTGTGCCACTGTGTTCCTATGCTTTATTTCCCCATGTGCTTCACTGGCTGGTACTCCAACTTACCACAGCTAAGCGACCTCTGTAAGTCCGATTCTCACCTAGGCTGGGAAAATGATGCATTGTATCTTCATGCATAGAGCAGTGTAACTAGGATCATGCTGGGCTGGACACATCTGTAATGCAATGCACGCTGGGCACATAATGCAGTGTAACTAGAACCATGCTAGACTGGACACATCTGTAATGCAATGCACGCTGGGCACATAATGCAGTGTAACTAGAACCATGCTAGACTGGACACATCTGTAATGCAATGCACACTGGGAACATAATGCAGTGTAACTAGGACATAGCATAGTCTGCAGTCTTTCTAATGGGATAGAGGGTCATGGATGTGCAATTGGATCCCCCTCCCCCCCATCATAGAATTCATATTGTAATGGTGTTCATGTACTCCAATATTCAGCTTGCTTGAGTGAGTTGCAGTCGATGTACTGCCCGGCTGAGTTGAGTATGCCTAATTCTTCAGAAAAGGTGAGCAAATTACTCTTGAAAAGGCAAGAAGTAACAATATGCAATATACAGTCATTATTATTTTACCCTGTTAGGATTTTACTCTTCAGTCTGTAAGACAAGAACTGGCTGAGCTCAAAGAAGTGCACAAGAAACTATACACCTTCTGCATGGACAAATTAATTGCATAATTGTAACACCATTAGATTTGTCAGTCTTCTTTACGGCATTTTATTATTATTATTATTATTATTATTATTATTACTATTACTATTATTATTATATCTCTTATAATTATTATTATTATAATACTACTACCCCTTTTATGACGGGCACAAGCCAGAACTATTATTATAGGAATGGGATATGGAATGGGATATGGAGGTATAGGAAGACAGGGAGCCACTTCATAAGGTCTTCTGAATTTTGAAGGTAGTTAAGGATTCGGTATATGTTCGCACGGTGGATGGTTAATACAGCTCATGCACACAATAAAAAAAATTAAAAACAATTGTTGACCTATTGATGGTGTGAGGTGAGCCTAGCCTAGCCAATATGCATAACAACAATAGTTAAAAACATGTTCAGCACTGCAGGGATGAGATATTGGCTGCAGTTAATGGTGTAGCACCTAGCCTCCTACAATTAGCACATTCTGAGTATTCACACCCATCTCGCCTAGGAATAAGGTCCTTAAATCCTCTCTAGGTGTACAGCAGGGAGATCCCTCAAGGTGTACAGCAGGGAGACCCCTCGAGGGGTACAGCAGGGAGACCCCTCGAGGTGTACAGCAGGCAGATCCCTCGAGGTGTTCAGCAGGGAGACCCCTCGAGGTGTACAGCAGGGAGACCCCTCGAGGTGTACAGCAGGGAGACTCCTCGAGGTGTACAGCAGGGAGACCCCTCGAGGTGTACAGGAGGGAGACCCCTCGAGGTGTACAGCAGGGAGACCCCTCGAGGGGTACAGCAGGGAGACCCCTCGAGGTGTACAGCAGGGAGACCCCTCGAGGTGTACAGCAGGGAGATCCCTCGAGGTGTTCAGCAGGGAGACCCCTCGAGGTGTACAGCAGGGAGACCCCTCGAGGTGTACAGCAGGGAGACCCCTCGAGGTGTACAGCAGGGAGATCCCTCGAGGGGTACAGAAGGGAGACCCCTCAAGGTGTACAGAAGGGAGACCCCTCAAGGTGTACAGAAGGGAGACCCCTCGAGGTGTTCAGCAGGGAGACCCCTCGAGGTGTACAGCAGGGAGTCCTCGAGGGGTACAGCAGGGAGACCCCTCGAGGGGTACAGAAGGGAGACCCCTCGAGGTGTTCAGCAGGGAGACCCCTCGAGGTGTACAGCAGGGAGACCCCTCGAGGGGTACAGCAGGGAGACCCCTCGAGGGATACAGCAGGGAGACCTTCTTGGCCACTCTGTTTTGCCTGCCTCTCTATTTCATCTAGATGACGGAACTGTTGGTGTTAACTTCTGATGCTTGTTGTGGAAGGTCTTGAGACTGAATACTTTGGCAGGCTAGGTTGGACTTGAGCTAAACATATCACAATCGGATTTGATTTGCTGTGATCCAGACGGAGGAAGCTCCACTCTAGTTGGATGTCTTGGGCTCCATCGCCCATCCATGCTGCGCCATTCTTCTGTCTCACCTGAGGAACACAGGGCCTATCACTATTGGTGAGAAGTCCAGTAGTTGAGGTCATAGGTGAGAGGCTACAACGTCTTTGTCCCAGGATTCTTTGCCTTTGTTCCGACACTCTTTCTCTATCCTAAAGCTGCTGATGTCCTGCCAACTTCTCTGTTTCCTGTCAAACAAAATTATCCGACTATGTATGATGATGTCCTCAAATCATCACTAACATCTATTTCCAACATGACCCACCTGCCTGGATCCAAGCCACACTTTCTGTGAGATATGCCCCCTTCCCCCTCCCCAAGGGATCAGGAGTGCAGTCCAGCTTGCACCATCCACTAGCTTAGGTTCTGCTGCAGGCTGCTTTGTCCTATCCCAGCGTCTCTTGCCACAATGATTCCAGAATACGCCCTACTTGTTCCCATGTGATGCCCTTTCTCTCTGGTCTTGGGATCGCCACAACCAACAACCTTCCGAACAGGCCTCACATTGTCAGAGAGCGTGGGGATGAATGTCTAATCCATTCATGCCTCTGCTGATGCATTGCTGGATAGTGTGCCCACAAGATCTCTGCCTAGAGTCGTGTGCATGGCTCAATGCATTGCCAGTGTCATCATTCGATCTCATGTTCAATGATGACAATGTGAGAATCTGCTTGAGAATGGGAACATCGCTCTGCCAAGTCCTCGTGTGGCATCAATGTGGTTTCCAAGTGGACCACATAGCTACCCATGACCTCAGCTGCCAGAGGAATGTAGGACGCCACCTTCGTCATGCATCCATCAATGACGTATACAAGTCATTAAGCATGTCAAATGTCCCCTCAAGACTTCAGCTCAGATCGATGGGAAAATTACTGGTCTGGGATGTCACCTGCCCTGACACTTTTGCCCCTTCCTATTTTCCAGAGCCACCACCATTGCAGCCGGTGCAGTGGCCAGTCATGCTGAGGGTCTCAAGAAACTGAAATATCCAGATCTTACCTTTCCCAATCACTTTGTTCCTCTCACAGTTTAGACTTCTGAGATTTTTTCGTCGGAAACATGCATTCTTTGAGCCTGGGCGACATCTTGAACTTGCCACCAAGGTCTATATACTAAGTATATACTTACTCCAGTGCAGTGCAGAGGTGGAATACAGAAGCAGTAGTGGGGGCACCTGAGATCACCATGTTTTAGTTACCTATTATTCTTTTAAGGGGGGGAATAACCTCAAATTGCTAATTTTTCACTTTTTTTATACTAATTTTTCAAACTATGTATTTGCTCATATTGAAGTCATATTCCAAGTTTCAGAACATTTGAAGATTCTATGATGCAGTTACCACAGCTTTTGCACTCACTATTTTCATCAGAAACCCAGCAAGGAATGAAGAAGAATCGCGTCGTGTTAGATTAGAAGAATTTCCACATATTTCCTCAAATTTCTCCCTAATTTCTCTCCCAAACTCCATAATTTATATATCACCAGAATGCTTATTGTGTGCTCTTTAACCTAAAGTAATCTATTTTCACTGTTAAGAAAATGTGTTGGGTATAGACCAGCATATCTGCATGTGGTTTGTATGGGATTTACTCAACACCTGTGGTGCATTATCATACTGATTCAAATAGTTGAGGTGAAACTACTACATGTACTCTTACCATAAACCACCTAACAGCCACTTAGCATTATTAATGGTTTTTAATTCAAGGACAGGGCAAAAGTTGGATTGCCTGGCTGACACCTTGGCATAAAAAATATCTATGACAAAAGTTAAATACAGCTTATTTTCTAAGCTACATTTTGGTACAAAAATTATGTTGATAGAGGGTAGTGGGTGGAAGTTATGATTGGTATTGTCGAGGTGTATTTTTTTGGACTAATTTTTCAAACAAATTTTTCAAACTATTTTAAATGGTGTATTTGCTCTTATTGAAGTCATATTCCAAGTTTCAGAACATTTGAAGATTCTATGATGCAGTTCCGACAGCTTTTGCACTCACTGGACTATTTTTATCAGAAACCCAGCAAGGAATGAGGAAGAATCACGTCGTGTTTAGATTAGAAGAATTTGACTGGATCTGGCCCCCGGAGGCCCTGAGTCCGGCCCTCGGATGATTTATCAGAAAAGATGCATTTTTTTTACAAATTAAATTACACATAAATATTTAATCTGTATTTGTGGAGACACACCCTCCACATACCCACCCCAACTGAACAGTGCCAGTCATCATGTCTTGCATAGCTAATGCACAAACTGATTAACACACCATATTACAAGATAACACTGTGCATACAAACACATGCACAAACTTCTCATGTCTAACACATAACATGACCACTTTGGTTGTTAATTGGTCTCGGCCAAAAACCTATTTAAAGGAGCTGGCCTCAAGTCCCTGCAGATTTCCCCGAGATTCACTCCAATTTGCAACATTCACATCCTGTGTTTGGACTTCTCCACCTTGGATTTGGACTCCTTGGACATTGCTGCCTCCTCCAACAGGGCAGGGTCAGGATGGCACTGCCAAAGAAGCAGAAGGTGGATGTAGAAAATTGAGCCTTCAATGAAGAATGGACCAAGGAATTCTTCTTCATCTCAGACAGGAGCAAGTGTCTCTGCCTCATCTGTCAAGAAAGCTCGCTGTTACAAAGCTATTTAACATCCGGCGACACTACCAGTCGAAGCATTCAGACAGGTAACTTCATCTTTCAGAGCAAAAACAATGCGCTGGCATCACAGAGGAGCTCCTCCCCATGAAGCACTGGAGAGAATGTCTTCCTTGAGCAACACGGCCATGCAGGAGCGAAAGCTAGACTTCAAGAGGCTGGTAAGCATTGCCACAGATGGCGCACCTTCCATGCTGGGCCAGACGAGGACTGCAAGGTCAAGTCATGGCTGAGCTGGACAGGAGGGGTCTGCCACGTGACCTGATCTGGTGCCATTGCATCATCCACCAGGAGCAAGGTCATCTCGCATGTCAACTTTTTCAGAGCGTATACCCTCAACCACAGACAGTTGAAGGAACTATTGGAAGAGCTCGAGGCCAGCTATAGAGATGTGCTCTACTTCGCTCTGTCCGTTGGCTCAGCAGGGGAAGCACTCAGAAATGTTTTTGGGAACTCGGAGAAGAGCTGGAGATGTTCCTTGGCATGAAGGGCCAGCCAGTCCAAGAGCTCTCCGGTCCCCAGTGGCTGTGCGACTTGGCCTTTCTGGTGGACATTACAGAGAAGCTGAACTTGCTCAATGTCTCCATGCAGGGCAAGGAGAAGCTCGTCCACAACCTGTTCGGGGGTGTGCAAGCATTTTAGGTGAAGCTGCAGCTCTGGCAGACTCAGTTGGAGGCTGGTAACCTCGACCACTTCCCTGCCATGAAGAGTCTGCACTGTGAGGACAGAGCTGATGATTTTGATGGGCAGAGATATGCTGCAGAAATTGGAAACCTGAAGACAGAGTTTGAGCACCGCTTTGAGGAGTTCAGGTGGAGAAGCATGGACTTTGAAATCTTCTCTATGCCATTCACAACTGACCCAAGCAAAGCTCCAGTCCAGCTTCAGCTGGAGCTGATGGAGCTGCAGAGCAACATGGACATAAAGTCCCAGTTTCTGGAGAAGGAGCTGAAGGAATTCTACAAGGCCCTGCCACGAAACACTTTCCCGAACCTAGCTGCCAATGGCCAGAGGTTCCTTGCCATGTTTGGCAATACATACATCTGTGAGCAGTTTTTCTCCAAGATCAAGTACGCCAAGTCCCATGTACTGGAATTTGCTCTGATGCGCACTTGGAAGACACTGTGAGAATGGCTTCTTCCCATCTCAAGCCTGATATCGATGTCATCATGGAACAGCAAAAAGCAATTCCATGTTTCACACGATTGTGATTACTTTGTGCAACTGTCATGTGTTTTCTGCTTCACATGTACCAGAAATACAGAAGCAAAATTGTTCTTGTCCTATGGCCTTCGACACACTCAGGGTAGTCCCCATCATCGGCCCCTGGGCTAAAAAGTTTGGGAAACACTGGACCGTCCTAAGCTATTTTCACTGTTAAGAGAATGTGTTGGGTATGGACCGGCATATCTGAATGTGGGTTTGTATGGGATTTCCCCCCCTCTCCTGTGGAGCATTATCATAGTGAAACTACTACATGTACTCTTACCATAAACCACCTAACAGCCACTTAGCATTTTTAATTCAAGGACAGGGTAAAAGTTGGATTGCCTGGCCGACACCTTGGCATAAAAAATACCCATGACAAAAGTTAAATACAGCTTATTTTCTAAGCTACATTTTGGTATATATAAAAATGATGTTGATAGAGGGTAGTGGGTGGAAGTTATGTGATTGGTATTGTCGAGGTGTATTTTTTTGACATCCCCCCCTTAAGTGGTTTATTATTAGTTATTGTATATAGTTATTGTAGTTTAGTTATATATATAAAGCTAGTATGAAGTTTTATTTTCACTTATCATTCGCTTATCATAATAAAATATAATTTTTTTTTAATCTGTTTTCAGGGATCATGATCCATATCTCTCAAGTCTACAGCAATTCTCACAATGTCATCATCGAACACGAGACCGAACGATGACACTGGCAAAGCATTTCTGATGGCTGACGTGGATAATCTACAACACATTGTCAGCTCGCTCATTTTGGAAGCTTCTTAGTATCATAAATGGTGTCTTCATGATTTTAATCCCAAGGACACTTCGAGCATGCCTAAAATCCTTCACAAAGGTATAATATAGTAAGCTGGCAACCCAGTGTTAAAACATGAATTTTCATCCTAGAGACCTTAACTGTTTCACCCACACATAACTATGGTATTTTTACTAATAGAAGTCTACAAACTTCAGCAAAACATCTAAAAGGTCACATCGTAAACACGCTCAAATAGCAAACACGACCGTCAACTACGGTTAGCAACTACTATAATGCACACTAGATGAATACAAAGGGATGTGTCTACCTTGTTAGTGGTGAACTGAATCAGAAACAAGACAATTAAAAAAAAATGATCGACTATATATTCAAAAAGAGATGAAACAAAAATATACCAAAACTGTTTTTTAATCCTGTATTGTACTTGTTTTTCATCAATAATTAATAAAGGATCCTGTGAATGTGGTCTACATTAAGTTCCCCATTTCATTTCTGTTTTGACCAATCTATATTTTTGTTCCATCCCCCCCCCCCCCACACACACGTAACTTCATACAATGTCCATTCATCACAATTTTTACTACTATATAGAAGATTCCAAACTGCATTTGCAATGACTAATCCTCTTCTCCATTCAGCATAACACCCAAAACCAGCAAACACCTGCACATTTCTGGACAAAGAAGTGATCAGTTGGTTTTTTCGGAACTTTACTCTCGAAACGATTCGAAACGATAGTTAACAGCACACACCTTCAACAAAACCAGGCAACTGCTTACGCTGCATGCGTTGGCACATGTGTATATATACTTTAGTAATAAAGATGGAAAACAATAACAGCCATGGCTGCTTGAGTATTAATTTTTTTAACGTCAATCCAATATATATACTTTTTTTTTTTAATAATATAATATATATACATGTGAAGAATATATCCTTAACAAATGTCCATTAATAAGAAATTGGAAGACCTACAAAAATGAAGGAGCATCCTAAACTGGCCCTACATATGTAACATTTGCAATGGGAGATTTTTTTAATGCTAGATGACATTAAATAACGAGAATGGGAGGGGGTGAAATAACACTCAAGAAACATGAAGGCTGTTATATTATTATTATACATATGAGATGACTCCATTCAGTTTGTGGCAGCGTTCCTGTGTGGAAACCGTGCCACGCTAAAAAGCCTCAAACTTGTAGTGGTGAAGGTGTTGTCTTTCTCCTTTCCGTCAGTATTTATAGAACTCCTGGAATCAGACAGCAATGGCTCGCGCACACCGTCATCCTTATAGAAGGAGTCTAGCAATGAGGCATCACTTGGATTGGCATCGACACCGGCTTCATCTTTTCGGTTGTCGATCAAGACGGAAGATTGCGTAGGAAGACCTCGAGAGTAAAGCTCGTCTTCATTGATCCACATTTTTCCATTCACCCCAAAGTATTTAAACTTGGAATGAAATGACTTGACACAGAGTTGAACACGCCTGGCAATTAATGCTACCAAAACACCAAGCAGGTAGAGCGAGGGCAAGAAGATCAGGACGTAGAGAGTGGCCCTTTGGATGCCAAGAGCTGCGTTGATGTTGAGAAATGAAACGATAAGGATATCAGACAGGAGAAGTGTGTCCAGAAAGTTCAGCCACCTGTGTTTGTAGGGTTGAAACGAAACATGTACTATCAAAATGACTGCATTCAGTAACTGGAAGACAGTATTCTCTTGTGGGGGCAATGATTGTGACCAGGATGGGATTACGTTAGCCAAGTATACTAACTGCCGAGTCAAGAAATAATACCCTGCAAACCAGCGACATTCAGGACGATAGCAGGCTTGGAAGTCGTCCAAGATGGGCTTGAGCTTCAGCTTGACCAGGTTAAGTCTTCTTGAGAGGCAAGGTGCAAACAAAAGCAAGAAGCATACTGGCAAAGTGATGAACAACTCCACCAAAACTGCTATTAAAGCGTAAGGAAGGTGCTCCTTGTGAAAGTACTTCCAATCCGGGTCAATCTCAACCATCGTCTTGCCATAAATCGTAATTGGCTTGAGAATCTCGAAGCTTACAAAAACAAGCGAGCTATACGAAAAGAGAATGAGAATATTGATGGCATGAATGGGGGAATTTTGAGCGAGAGATAAACGCTTGGGACAGCGACAGAACCGAGATAGCCAGATGATGGCAAAGATGGCCATGGTAACGAAGAGAGGAGTGACGTAGTGATAGATCTTGTGATTGAGGTTCCTTTTCCAACTTCCACAAAAACACACCATAAGGTTCCCAATTATATGTGGACAGAGCTGTGTGATGGCCACGCAGGTGTGCACAAGTGTTGCGAGAAATGGGTCTCTAATAGTGTTGCGTGTGTACATATAGATGACGCTGAAGTAGTAAACGATACCGTACATGAATCCAGAGCCCACACGAAGATCCAAACTCAGAAACATGAACACAAAAAGGATGAAAATTATCCAATAGAAAACCACGCCAAAGATGGTCAGGAAAAAGTATCCAGTACTGCAACCTTTTGACTTGACACAATGGAGAGCACTAAATGTAAAGGAATAGTCGGCTTGGCAATAGGAGCACAAGGTTCCAGTTCTACCTATCTCACATTGATCGTGAATGTCATCGAGATAACAAAAGCCAGGTGAATTCATACACCCCGAATTGGAACACCTACTATCATTAAAGAGACAGTCTCGACAAGGAAGAACTGTAGAATCCGTACCAGTACTTCCATACCAGTAATCACGCAGTACACACGCGACACTACTCGAGGGACACACCAAATTATTATTTTTATTTTTTCTCTTTGCACACCGGCAAGTCTGTGAGCTGCTATTGTATAAAAAGCCTGGCTTGCAGTCCACAAGCTTGACTTGGAATTTTATGCTTCCATCTCGATAACCACTGTCCCTGTTGTCATATATGAAGGCTACTGACCAAGTCAGGTTACGACTAGTTCCTGCAATATGTAACGGGTTGTTCCTAGTGTAATTGTCCATCGATATGTAGCTAGGCCCAACAAGTCTAATTGGTGTTGTGCTTTTGTAGTCGCTGATTTGATTATTATGAACCAACACCAATTGTCCATGGAGGGCGCTAGGGTTGCCAAATTTGTCCAGTACAATGGGATCAATGTAAAACTCCTCTCCTAGCATTACTTCCAGAGTGTTATCTGTTAAGTTTGGTATCGTGGAAATCTCTATGCTATTAGCCTGACTGGCTATTTGTGTTGCATTGTTTGGGTTGTAGCTGAAGATTTTGCTGTTCATTAGAAGGCAACCGCTAGAGATATCATTCGGAACTTCAAAGCAGTTTGTAGGATCACTAATATACACAGACCGCTGATTTCCGTGAGCAAAGTTGTAGGTAAATGTGACGCTAAAGTTGTCTGCAGACTGAAGCAGGTCACGCAAGGATTCAAAGATACAAGGAGTATGATACGAGTCAGTATCAAAGTGCATTTCTGCGTAAATAGCACCGCCTGTTTCAAAAGCAGCAGTGTTGTTTAAGAAGAAGAGCTGCACATCTCTTTCTAAAGCAATGACCGAGTCGTATGATACATGAATAGCAGAGCCATGGATACCCAAGTTGTGTTCAAAGGTCACCTTTCCTGAAAAAGTAGCATATGACGATTGATGGATGTAGAGAGCAGTCCCATTGTTGCCCACAACAGTGGAGTCGATAAGGTTAATTCTAGCTCGTCCAACATACAGTGAACCCACGACAGTCAAACTGGTAAATTTGCCAGTATTGGTATTATAAAGGAAGGAACAGTTTTGAAATGTTCCCGTCATATCATAATGGTGATTCTTGTTGCTACTTGGATGAGACACAGCGTTACTAACATAGAAGGCTACACCAGTTCCACTTGTTCCAGCATTGTTTTGTATCCAGTGCGAATCCTTTGCCACGATGGAAATATTCCCATTGCTGTAAGCAAAAACAGCTAGCCCACCTCCCCAGTTGGCGGTGTTGTTTATAAATACAGTGTCTGTAATAAAGACGGCTGTGACACAGGAAGTATCGTTATAGCTAGTGACCCATAGGCCGCCTCCCTCCTTTTCTGCAGTGTTTCCTTCAAATCTGCAGTGATTGCTAATGGTCACTTCAACGTAGGAAGAAGAGGTGGTGGTGGTCGTGCCGTGAAGGATGTGCACACCTCCGCCAGCTATGCCGTGATTATTGGAAAACCTGGTGTCCAGTATTGTAAGGAAACTTGTGCTAGCAGTTACATTATGCATGAATGTTAAACCTCCACCAAATGGAACCCTGTCGAGATAGCGAACGTCATTACCTTCAAATAAGCAGCCATCGATAATGTAGTTCACTAGACCGTAATAATTTAGTCGATAAATAACAAGCCCCACAGAGGCTGCTCTCGTTTGCTTGTCTCCAATAAAGCGAGTATTTGTGAATCGGATCTCTCCAACGACATCATTTACCACCACTCCATTGTTAAAGCTGCAATCAGATATGGAAAGGTTAGCTCCGTGATGAAAGTACAGCCCCACAAATAGATAATAATAATCTGATTCAGCAGGAGGATAAACAGCAGTGCAGCCGATGAACTCCAATCTTTCCAAGTGGACCTGTTGAGAAGATTCAAAGTAAATTCCACTGTTCATCTTACAAGAGATAACAATTGAGCGGTTGTTAATGCCATTACCAACAATAGCCAAGTTGGATGTGGAATGTAGTTCGTGCTTCCTTAATAATGTCTGAGCATCTTGCAGCTCAATCACTACACACTCGAGTGTAACCACCTGTTCCAAGATGTATTCTAGAGTGGCACACGGCTGGACCATGTTTAGGCACTCCTGGGAATCACGACCAGAGGACTTCACCGTATACTCCTTGACTGGAGCAGAACAGCTTGGAAAGTCATAGAAACAGTATACCTTGCGCTCCAAGAGAAATACCTCAAGAGAAGTGAGCAGTAAGAATGTTTGCAGGTTCATTGTTCTGTACAAATATATATATATAGATAGATAAATAGATAGATGTGTAGTACTAGTCAGATATAAGAACTTAAACATTTGCAGTCATCAAACACAGCAAAATAAATACTAAAGTAGCTTAATGTTCAATAAACATTCACGATCCATTCAATAATGATTTAGCTACCGTAAAAGCAGTTGTCAAAGCCTGACGTCTAGCATCAGTCAACAATGCTACACATCGAGCAGCTGTTTAATATGAAATGCCTACATGCAGGCACATTAAAGGTACGGATTGCCGAGTGCATCTAGACGGCTAGCTATATAGAAGGGATGATGTAATGGTTGACCTGTTACAGAGCAGAGCCTGGAGAGTGTCAGGCGTGGGTGTCCCCATCTGTACCAACTTTGTCTAATCTCCAGCATGAAAGGAAGACTGACTTTCGAGTACGAGGAGATAGTGTCACAAACTATGCTTACCAAAAGAGAGGGGTATTTGTTTGTTTTTAATTTGGTGCTTAACAAAAGGTGGGAGGGGGGGGGGGGGCTGCTGGTTTAACATTTGTAACTTTTTCCTTCCTCTGTGCTGGTAATTTTACTCCCAAATTGTTGCCTATTCTGTGTGCTTTCACATAATGTCTCCATAGGAACATTTTCTTAGAAGACACATCCAGTAACAACAGGTCACTACAATAACCTTCTCAAGACACATCCAGTAACAACAGGTCACTACAATAACCTTCTCAAGACACATCCAGTAACAACAGGTCACTACAATAACCTTCTCAAGACACATCCAGTAACAACAGGTCACTACAATAACCTTCTCAAGACACATCCAGTAACAACAGGTCACTACAATAACCTTCTCAAGACACATCCAGTAACAACAGGTCACTACAATAACCTTCTCAAGACACATCCAGTAACAACAGGTCACTACAATAACCTTCTCAATGATCAACTTGAAATTGTTTTCTCTCAACGTTTCTAGTAGATGCTCTAGCCTTCACCAGGAATGATCAAGGTCATTGAAACCTCTACTCTTGGGGCAGTACTATCTCCACTGTGCCTTGTAAACAAGGCTGGTCTGTGGTTTGTCAAAGGACTTAGCTGTGATATGAGTGGAAGATGTAATTAGTTAATGCTACTAATCTGATTAAAACCTCTTCTAATCACCATAACTTGACAATGATAAACTGAACCGCTCTCAAATGACATTTAAAAATGGCAATTATGATTGCCACAACCCCATTAGGGTGGTGCTGTAGTTGTTAAGTGACTGTGATGTTGCTGGATGTGTCTTCTATTTACAAGTGCCTGTAGAGACATTCTACATATGATTTGAAAGCAGACAGAATATAAGCAACAATTTTATACCCAACCTATCTACATAGAGGAAAGAGGAGAAATAAATTTATTACTGCTGTTTTTGACCAACATTCACCCCTATAATACCTGCTTAATAACCAGCTTTTACGGTGCCTGGACAATAGAGTTCACCATCACAGTAACTAGCAGTAATAGGCAAGAGCTAGATTTTTACATCCCCACTCAAAATTCGGCAAGTGTTCCAAAAATTAATTGGGTAGACAAAATAATAGGATTACAAAACAGTTGACTTTAAGATTGTTATACATATTAGTATGCTACATATAAGGTATGCTACATATTAGGTATGCTACATATTAGGTATACTACATGTAAGGTACACTACATATAAGGTCTAGTTACTTCACTGCACACAATTATTTTGAAAGCAAGCACATGAGTCAACAATGAAGAATTGTTAAAATAGAACAGAATTATTAAAGAGAGGAAACACACCCAGCTGTTCAGAACATTATGCAGTCACCAATTTATAAACAAGCAAAAAATCTACAACACGCGAATATTTATTGTACATACATTTTTTGACTTCTTGATAAAATTGGTGAGGCTCTCAATTTCTTAATTTGGCCAAATTAGCAATATGGAGTTTAAATAAATAATTCGCAAAAAGAAATGGGGAGGGATTGCTCGGTTATTAAAACCATTCTCCAGGTGTGCATTGTATATAGAAATACCTAAGGAACTATGGCATGGGGATCTAGTATACCACAGGAAGTGTCTAGTATACCACAGGAAGTGCTGCAATGAGAAGTACATGTAGTAATCCAGACCAAATATAAACAATTAGTGTACGTGCAGACCAAGTATAAACAATTAGTGCATGTGCAGACCAAGTATAAACAATTAGTGTACATGCAGACAAGTATAAACAATTAGTGTACATGCAGACAAGTATAAACAATTAGTACACATGCAGACAAGTATAAACAATTAGTGCACATGCAGACAAGTATAAACAATTAGTGCATGTGCAGACCAAGTATAAACAATTAGTGCACATGCAGACAAGTATAAACAATTAGTGCATGTGCAGACCAAGTATAAACAATTAGTGTACATGCAGACAAGTATAAACAATTAGTGCACATGCAGACCAAGTATAAACAATTAGTACACATGCAGACAAGTATAAACAATTAGTGCACATGCGGACCAAGTATAAACAATTAGTGTACATGCAGACAAGTATAAACAATTAGTGCATGTGCAGACCAAGTATAAACAATTAGTGTACATGCAGACAAGTATAAACAATTAGTGTACATGCAGACCAAGTATAAACAATTAGTGCACATGCAGACAAGTATAAACAATTAGTGCACATGCAGACAAGTATAAACAATTAGTGCATGTGCAGACCAGTATAAACAATTAGTGCACATGCAGACCAAGTATAAACTATTAGTGCACATGCAGACCAAGTATAAACAATTAGTGTACATGCAGACAAGTATAAACAATTAGTGTACATGCAGACAAGTATAAACAATTAGTGCATGTGCAGACCAAGTATAAACAATTAGTGCACATGCAGACAAGTATAAACAATTAGTGCATGTGCAGACCAAGTATAAACAATTAGTGTACATGCAGACCAAGTATAAACAATTAGTGTACATGCAGACAAGTATAAACAATTAGTGCATGTGCAGACCAAGTATAAACAATTAGTGTACATGCAGACAAGTATAAACCATTAGTGCACATGCAGACAAGTATAAACAATTAGTGTACATGCAGACCAAGTATAAACAATTAGTGCACATGCAGACAAGTATAAACAATTAGTGCACATGCAGACAAGTATAAACAATTAGTGCACATGCAGACAAGTATAAACAATTAGTGCACGTGCAGACAAGTATAAACAATTAGTGTACATGCAGACAAGTATAAACAATTAGTGTACATGCATACCAAGTATAAACAATTAGTGCATGACCAGCTCACACTGTAGGACATGTGACTAGCTCATATTTAGGACAGGTGACCAGCTCATATTTAGGACGGGTGACCAGATCGTATTTAGGACAGGGGACTAGCTCATATTTAGGACAGGTGACTAGCTCATATTTAGGACAGGTGACCAGTTCGTATTTAGGACAGGGGACTAGCTCATATTTAGGACAGGTGACTAGCTCATGTTTAGGACATGTGACTAGCTCATATTTAGGACAGGTGACCAGCTCGTATTTAGGACAGGGGACTAGCTCATATTTAGGACAGGTGACCAGCTCATATTTAGGACAGGGGACTAGCTCATATTTAGGACAGGTGACCAGCTCATATTTAGGACAGGTGACCAGCTCATATTTAGGACAGGTTACCAGCTCATATTTAGGACAGGTGACTAGCTCATTTAAGACATGTGACCAGCTCATATTTAGGACAGGTGACTAGCTCATATTTAGGACAAGGTGACTAGCTCATATTTAGGACATGTGACCAGCTCATATTTAGGACAGGTGACCAGCTCATATTTAGGACAGGTGACCAGCTCATATTTAGGACGGGTGACCAGCTCATATTTAGGACATGTGACCAGCTCATATTTAGGACGGGTGACCAGCTCATATTTAGGACAGGTGACCAGCTCATATTTAGGACAGGAGACCAGCTCATATTTAGGACATGTGACCAGCTCATATTTAGGACAGGTGACCAGCTCATATTTAGGACAGGTGACTAGCTCATATTTAGGACAGGTGACTAGCTCATATTTAGGACAGGAGACCAGCTCATATTTAGGACATGTGACCAGCTCATATTTAGGACAGGTGACTAGCTCATATTTAGGACAGGTGACCAGCTCATATTTAGGACAGGTGACAAGCTCATATTTAGGACAGGTGACCAGCTCATATTTAGGACAGGTGACTAGCTCATATGTAGGACAGGTGACTAGCTCATATTTAGGACAGGTGACCAGCTCATATTTAGGACAGGTGACTAGCTCATATTTAGGACAGGTGACTAGCTCATATTTAGGACAGGTGACTAGCTCATATTTAGGACAGGTGACCTGCTCATATTTAGGACAGGTGACCAGTCCATATTTAGGACATGTGACCAGCTCATACTTAGGACAGGTGACCAGCTCATATTTAGGACAGGTGACCAGCTCATATTTAGGACAGGTGACCAGTCCATATTTAGGACATGTGACCAGTCCATATTTAGGACATGTGACCAGCTCATACTTAGGACAGGTGACCAGCTCATATTTAGGACAGGTGACCAGCTCATATTTAGGACAGGAGACCAGCTCATATTTAGGACATGTGACCAGCCCATATTTAGGACAGGTGACTAGCTCATATTTAGGACAGGAGACCAGCTCATATTTAGGACGGGTGACCAGCTCATATTTAGGACATGTGACCAGCTCATATTTAGGACAGGTGACCAGCTCATATTTAGGACATGTGACCAGCTCATATTTAGGACATGTGACCAGCTCATATTTAGGACATGTGACCAGGTCATATTTAGGACATGTGACCAGCTCATATTTAGGACATGTGACCAGCTCATATTTAGGACGGGTGACCAGTCCATATTTAGGACAGGTGACCAGCTCATATTTAGGACAGGTGACCAGCTCATATTTAGGACAGGTGACCAGCTCATATTTAGGACATGTGACCAGCTCATATTTAGGACAGGTGACCAGCTCATATTTAGGACAGGTGACCAGCTCATATTTAGGACAGGTGACCAGCTCATATTTAGGACAGGAGACCAGCTCATATTTAGGACATGTGACCAGCTCATATTTAGGACAGGTGACCAGCTCATATTTAGGACGGGTGACCAGCTCATATTTAGGACATGTGACCAGCTCATATTAAGGACATGTGACCAGCTCATATTTAGGACATGTGACCAGCTCATATTTAGGACATGTGACCAGCTCATATTTAGGACATGTGACCAGCTCATATTTAGGACGGGTGACCAGTCCATATTTAGGACAGGTGACCAGCTCATATTTAGGACAGGTGACCAGCTCATATTTAGGACAGGTGACCAGCTCATATTTAGGACAGGTGACCAGCTCATATTTAGGACAGGTGACCAGCTCATATTTAGGACAGGTGACCAGCTCATATTTAGGACAGGAGACCAGCTCATATTTAGGACATGTGACCAGCTCATATTTAGGACAGGTGACCAGCTCATATTTAGGACGGGTGACCAGCTCATATTTAGGACATGTGACCAGCTCATATTTAGGACATGTGACCAGCTCATATTTAGGACATGTGACCAGCTCATATTTAGGACATGTGACCAGCTCATATTTAGGACGGGTGACTAGCTCATATTTAGGACAGGTGACTAGCTCATATTTGACCAGCTCATATTTAGGACAGGCGACTAGCTCATATTTAGGACAGGTGACCAGCTCATATTTAGGACGGGTGACCAGCTCATATTTAGGACAGGTGACCAGTCCATATTTAGGACATGTGACCAGCTCATATTTAGGACATGTGACTAGCTAATATTTAGGACAGGTGACCAGCTCATATTTAGGACAGGTGACCAGCTCATATTTAGGACAGGTGACCAGCTCATATTTAGGACGGGTGACCAGCTCATATTTAGGACAGGAGACCAGCTCATATTTAGGACATGTGACCAGCTCATATTTAGGACAGGTGACCAGCTCATATTTAGGACAGGTGACCAGTCCATATTTAGGACATGTGACCAGCTCATATTTAGGACAGGTGACCAGCTCATATTTAGGACAGGTGACCAGCTCATATTTAGGACAGGTGAC
Source organism: Cladorhizidae sp. MBARI D1340-BT2 (assembly GCA_028752905.1). Lineage (NCBI taxonomy): Eukaryota > Metazoa > Porifera > Demospongiae > Poecilosclerida > Cladorhizidae > Cladorhizidae sp. MBARI D1340-BT2. The sequence continues at coordinate 17,300,316 of JAQNBH010000011.1, forward strand.
TAGCTCATATTTAGGACAGGTGACTAGTTCATATTTACATGTGTCTGATAGCCTGCCATATTTAGGATAGCTGATGGCAAGGTGCTTTAATAGTCTATTATATATACTGCATGTGTTTCTAGTGGGCCCAGGAAAGGTTCTGGAACTGTTAGCTCCAAGAACTCTGAAGTGTTTTGATCTCGTGCTCACTTTTAGTTGCATTCTTGCCTGAGCACTGCTCATGCATTATACTATACATTGTGCATGACTTAGAGCCAAATATACGGCCCACCAAATTTACTACTACCTGATGTACCGTATTCACTAAAATATAAGTCCCAGCATGAGTAGAAGTCGTACTCGAAAATGTACCAGCCTTCCAATTGTAGCACACCTAGTTGAAATATTTTGCCCTGCCGAGTTATTAAATCCTTCTGTGCTTGTAGAATATCGAATATCTGTGAAGGTGGAAGGCTCTGAAGACAGAGAGATTCAACTTTCAAGGATGATAGAGTAGCTGTTGCAGCCATTGCTGAAGCTACTCGCCAGCTGTTGGAGGAGAGTGACGGTGATGGAGAAGATCCATTCGCATCCCTGGAGGAGGAGGAGAATGGAGAAGCCATTGATGATAGCGACCAGGAACCCGGTAACTCACTGCAGCGATGCTCCATGTCTATGGTGTTTATAAGCAGCCTAACTAGCACATAAGCACATGACTTGTAACGATACAGCCTCGCAAGTGCTGCAGTGTAAGGCTTGTGCAGTGCAGAAATAAGCCAGGCAGCTCTTGGCAAAAAGGTTGTTGCTGCTTGCATTATACTGCCCCACAGTGAGGCTGTATCAGCGCAGCCTGAGGCACCTAGGCTGAAATAAATAGAAGTCATGACTTCTATTCGAGTGAATACAGTATGTTTAATGTCCATTCAAGGAGGGATGGTCAGATAATTCTGTTGGAGAGTGGAAGTCAGGATGTTAGTTGTTAGTACTGACTGAGCCAACTGTTGAGATGAACCTGTAGCGAGCTCCATATTTCCCAGACAGACTGGGTTGAGATGAACCTGTAGAGAGCTCCATATTTCCCTGGCAGACTGGGTTGAGATGAACCTGTAGCGAGCTCCATATTTCCCAGACAGACTGGGTTGAGATGAACCTGTAGAGAGCTCCATATTTCCCAGACAGACTGGGTTGAGATGAACCTGTAGCGAGCTCCATATTCCCCAGACAGACTGGGTTGAGATGAACCTGTAGCGAGCTCCATATTTCCCTGACAGACTGGGTTGAGATGAACCTGTAGAGAGCTCCATATTTCCCAGACAGACTGGGTTGAGATGAACCTGTAGCGAGCTCCATATTCCCCAGACAGACTGGGTTGAGATGAACCTGTAGAGAGCTCCATATTTCCCTGACAGACTGGGTTGAGATGAACCTGTAGAGAGCTCCATATCTCCCAGACAGACTGGGTTGAGATGAACCTGTAGAGAGCTCCATATTTCCCAGACAGACTGGGTTGAGATGAACCTGTAGCGAGCTCCATATTTCCCAGACAGACTGGGTTGAGATGAGCCTGTAGCGAGCTCCATATTTCCCAGACAGACTGGGTTGAGATGAACCTGTAGCGAGCTCCATATTTCCCAGACAGACTGGGTTGAGATGAACCTGTAGCGAGCTCCATATTTCCCTGACGTAGACTGGGTTGAGATGAACCTGTAGCGAGCTCCATATTTCCCAGACAGACTGGGTTGAGATGAACCTGTAGCAAGCTCCATATTTCCCAGACAGACTGGGTTGAGATGAACCTGTAGCGAGCTCCATATTTCCCAGACAGACTGGGTTGAGATGAACCTGTAGCAAGCTCCATATTTCCCAGACAGACTGGGTTGAGATGAACCTGTAGCGAGCTCCATATTTCCCAGACAGACTGGGTTGAGATGAACCTGTAGCAAGCTCCATATTTCCCAGACAGACTGGGTTGAGATGAACCTGTAGCAAGCTCCATATTTCCCTGACGTAGACTGGGTTGAGATGAACCTGTAGCGAGCTCCATATTTCCCAGACAGACTGGGTTGAGATGAACCTGTAGCGAGCTCCATATTTCCCAGACAGACTGGGTTGAGATGAACCTGTAGCGAGCTCCATATTTCCCAGACAGACTGGGTTGAGATGAACCTGTAGCAAGCTCCATATTTCCCAGACAGACTGGGTTGAGATGAACCTGTAGCGAGCTCCATATCTCCCAGACAGACTGGGTTGAGATGAACCTGTAGCGAGCTCCATATTCCCACAGACTGGGTTGAGATGAACCTGTAGCGAGCTCCATATTCCCCAGACAGACTGGGTTGAGATGAACCTGTAGCGAGCTCCATATTTCCCAGACAGACTGGGTTGAGATGAACCTGTAGCGAGCTCCATATTTCCCAGACAGACTGGGTTGAGATGAACCTGTAGCAAGCTCCATATTTCCCTGACAGACTGGGTTGAGATGAACCTGTAGCAAGCTCCATATTTCCCTGACAGACTGGGTTGAGATGAACCTGTAGCGAGCTCCATATTTCCCAGACAGACTGGGTTGAGATGAACCTGTAGCGAGCTCCATATTTCCCAGACAGACTGGGTTGAGATGAACCTGTAGCAAGCTCCATATTTCCCTGAGATAGACTGGGTGCGAGCATCGTCCCCCTCACAGCTCATGTGCTGGTTGAAGTGCTGATGTGCCCACAACAGCTGGGAAGAAGCATGGCCTTGTGCCCCAGCTGTTGCATGCAGCACTACTGCACTTCATCCATCACTGGAGCATCACTCTGTGAAGTAGGCTCGTGATGATTCAGTGTTGCTCAAGGAACATCTCTGACGGACACACTAGTGAATAGCTGCCTTGGCAATGAGTTCCGCAAGGTCATGGAGATAAACTGGCATAATGATTTTGTGATGAAATCTGCATTCCAGCGCACGAGTGTTTGATGTTAATGACTCCAAACACTTTTGCCACTAGCTAGAAAAGGGTGTGGCTAGACCAGCTTTTTATGATTGGTGTTAATTGATTCAACTGGGTATATGTCGGATGATCCTCATCTGCCCCGATTTATGTCTTATTTATCACTATTTACTTTTTTAATGTAGTCACAAGTGATAATTATGCTCAGTTATTAATTGTTTTTACAAGTCACAAAAACAATTATATTTATTAAAAAACTGATCGCGCTACACACTGGATTTTTACCTGCACATGCCCAGTGGACAGTTCTACATTTTACTTATGGCAAGATGGGGCGAGTGAGCAAAATGATTATTTCCCCCCCTGTTTAATGGGTGATGATTAGAATGGCCATCATGAACAGTCTCTTCCTGGCCTTGACTGCTGCTTCAGGATGCCCTCTGCCGAAGAGAGCTGCGCAGGTATCCACATGCTGAGAATCGTTCTCAACAAAAAAAATGCAGTAGCAATAAATATATTTGTTATAAAGAATAATAATAAATTATAAAGAAATATAATAAATATATTTGAAATATAATAAATATATTTGTTATAAAGAATAATAATAAATATATTTGTAATAAAAAATATATCTGTTATAAAGAAATATAATAAATATTTGTTAGAATAATAATAAATATAATTGCTATAAAGAATGACAAAGGACAGTTACATTTCGAAGCTGATGGTAATGATGAAATGAAAACATAAGGAATGCTGAAAACTGAAGAAGGATCCTGCCAAGGTACAGGAAAGCAAGGTGAATCGTGTATTAAAGAATACGGAGAAGACGGGAGAAATAACAACTGCATTACACAATAGAATTAGGGCTAGACTACCACTGATTTATGGGCTCCCTAAGATACATAACCCTGAGGTTCCCCTTAGGCCTATTGTGTCTTGTATACGTGCACCATCGTATAATCTTTGCAAATTCATAGCATATTTGACATCACCTCTAGCTGGAAATACAACTACATATGTCAAGGATTCTGGACAATTTATCAAGTGTATTCAAGATGAATGTTTGGCACAGGATGAGTGTCTTGTCAGTTTTGATGTTTCCTCTCTATTTACCAATGTTCCCATAGATGAAGCTATTTATATTCATTCATTCTTTATAGCAGTTATATTTATATTACTATTATAATTATTATTATAGTTATATTTAATATTTATTAAATATAATTGAATATAATTGCCAAAAAAATTATAAAGAATAATAATAAATATAATTAATTTCCCAAAGAAACATGAGTAATATAAATTTAATTGATTGCTATATATAATAATAATAATAATTGCTACAAAGAAATAAATATAACTACTATAAAGAATAAGATTATAATAAAAGAATAATAATAAATATAATTGAATAATAATTGATAATAATAGTTATAAAGATTGTTATAAAAGTAAATGTGATTGAATATATAAAGTATACTAATAAATATAACAGGATAATAATTGCTATAATGAATAATAATAAATTAAATGCAATTGAATTATAATAGAACAATAATAAATATAATTGCTATAAAGAATAATAATAAATTAAATGCAATTGAATAATAATTATAATAGAAATATAATTGAATAATAATAAATATATAATTATCATATATAAATAAATAAATTATAAAGAAATATAATTGCCATAAATAAATTAAAAAGAAATATAATTGCTATAATTGCTATATATATATATATAAAGAATAATAATGTTATAAAGACAAATATAATTGCTATATATAAAGAATAATTTAATAAATATAAGAATAACAATAATAATGTTATAAACAATAATAATAATATTATAAATAATAATAATTATTATAATAGAACCACACACCCAGTCAGTGGTAAATCAGCTCATGGGGCGGCATATACTATATTACGTATGTACAGGCAGTCAACCTGCACAATACTGACCAGTGATGAACACCACAAGAAGTTGGTAACCAGGAAGTTGGTAACCAGAAAGTTGGTAACCAGGAAGTTGGTAACCAGGAAATGTGTGTTCCTGCAGCATGTGGTAAATGTTTTGCTGTCAATTATGAAGAACAAGACAGTAGCCACGTAAATAAGTTTGATGACACTTTACCATATAAGTCATGTATAGGTGTTTTTTTAAAACCCTAAAAACTTTGCGCACACCTATCATTAACCCCTTCACTGGTGTAACTGTCATGGTGTTTGAAGACACTATCAGGAAACTTCTCAGCATCTTGGGCCATTTTTTAACTTAGTGCTAGAATGCAGATCAGCGCATGCCTGAAGCATAGCTCTAGAAGCAGGGAAAATCCCTAGTCCCATAATCATTAGCTAAAATAAAATGAGACATCATCGCAGCTGAATTGATGGCATCTAAGTATATCAGGGAAGCGTTGACGGTACATTTTGACGAAGATTTGGGGCTGTCATACATGTATATGGCAAACTGAGCGATGAAAAAAGAGAATAACAAATCTCTGCTTGCTTGCTGGGTGCCTGGTTTGAACCATGCTGAAGTTGAGACATTGAGCAGAGAAATAGGATCAGCATGAGCGATGATTCTCTCGACATTGCAGAGAGAAGGAAGAAATCAATAAGACTGCCATGGTAAGCTATAGCAGTGAATAGAACCTACAATACCTGGAATTTATCAGAAGAGAACTAAGAGCCAAACATCATCCTTTGCTGGGTAACTGGAGATTGTGTGTGCGTGCGTGTTTTGGAGGTGTGCAGTCAGTCATTTCTCTCGTATGTTTGGTCACCCAGCCATGCAAATCTTCCAGTGCAGAACTGTTGATGATATAGTATTCTCATTGAGCATTTCTTCATCTGGTGTTGATAATGATATTCATATCCCTGTATTCACTTTGTAGTTTGTTGCTAGGAAAACGTTTTCAAGGATCATATTCCACTTTCATTATACATTCTGAAAATATGTGGTTGCTATATAGGGGGTTCAGTGATTCCTAAACCTAGTGCATTCCTAAACCTAGTGCATAATGATACAAGTACCTTTACAGCTGCAGGAATAAGTGTCACCGGTGAAAAAGTGAGGCTAAAAAGCAACAACCATGGTGTAATATGGTAAAGGGTTTAATCGGCTGTGGTTCACATTAGCAAATGATAAAATAAAAAAAGAAGTGTATGCACAGGAAGTATACTCTGTGCTCCTTCCAGCATGTGGTACACACATGACACAGGAAGTATACTCTGTGCCCCTTCCAGCATGTGGTACACACATGACACAGGAAGTATACTCTGTGCCCCTTCCAGCATGTGGTACACACATGACACAGGAAGTATACTCTGTGCTCCTTCCAGCATGTGGTACACACATGACACAGTAAGTATATTCTGTGCTCCTTCCAGCATGTGGTACACACATGACACAGTAAGTATATTCTGTGCTCCTTCCAGCATGTGGTACACACATGACACAGGAAGTATACTCTGTGCTCCTTCCAGCACACATGACACAGGAAGTATATTCTGTGGTACACACATGACACAGGCTGTGCCCCTTCCAGCATGTGGTACACACATGACACAGGAAGTATACTCTGTGCCCCTTCCATCATGTGGTACACACATGACACAGGAAGTATATTCTGTGCTCCTTCCAGCATGTGGTACACACCTGGCTACAAAAAGCACACAACTTCACAGCGTGTTACAAACCACAAGATGCCATAGTGTGCACCTCATTCTTGGAGCTTCCCAGTATAAGGTATGCTCACTTATGAGGTGGCAGACCCCTTACTCTACACACAAGCCATGCATATTCACTTTCACTTCAAGTTTATGTCAGTGACCCACACACAGTGTTCCACCATGTTTTAGAAAACTAGGAAGGGGAGTGCACAGTGCACCCCCAACAACCCCCCCCCCCTCAACAGGGGGAGAGTAGAGACCTCTAGTACATTCCCTTTCCCTGGCTTGAAGTGAGTGGCAAGGCAGTGGTCATTGTCTCACCAATAGGAGCTGCATGGCCAGTCACTTTACAGGCCCTGCTTCTCTACTTCTAAAGGAAATTGAATACGCAACTATGTAACACATACATGTAAGCTACTCTACAGGATTATGCAACTATATATATATATACACATACATGTAAGCTACTGTACAGGATTATGCAACTATATACACACATACATGTAAGCTACTGTACAGGATTATGTAACTATATACACACATACATGTAAGCTAGTGTACAGGATTATGTAACTATATATATGTAAGCTACTGTACAGGATTATGTAACTATTTACACACATACATGTAAGCTACTGTACAGGATTATGTAACTATATACACACATGCATGTAAGCTACTGTACAGGATTATGTAACTATATACACACATACATGTAAGCTACTGTACAGGATTATGTAACTATATACATGTCACACATGCATGCAAGCTACTCTACAGGATTATGCAACTATATATATATATACACATACATGTAAGCTACTGTACAGGATTATGCAACTATATACACACATGCATGTAAGCTACTGTACAGGATTATGCCACTATATATATACACACATGCATGTAAGCTACTGTACATGATTATGTAACTATATACATGTAAGCTACTGTACAGGATTATGCCACTATATATATACACACATACATGTAAGCTAGTGTACGGGATTAAGAAGCCTCTATGCCTGACAAACTGGCTCTTGCCCCCCCCCCCCCCCCCCCCCCCCCAAGGGGGGATGAAATAATGCCTTGAATGGAGACTAAACTTGCTGTAAAGACACCGCAGGTCAAGACATTGTTTGATCAAGTCTCTTGGAGCTGTGGCTTTTTGCTTACCTAATCAGGACCTCATTCACACAGGATTTATAATTTGGGTAGGGAGAGCAGAGGATGTTATCTGATGGACATTGCATGTGTGTGCATGTGTGAGTGTGTGCACGTACATGCACGTGTCCATGTGTGTGTGTGCATGTATGTGCATGTGTGCGTGCATGTGCGTGTGTGTATAACAACAAGAGGGGGGTAAATGTTACCAAGGGGCTCGCTCCGAGTAGGTTCCCCTCATTCATTTTTGCATTTTAAATTTTTTTAATTGCTGAGAGAGCCATTTTGAACACAAAAAGACTTTGAATGTCAACCAGCATGACAGTACAAGTACATGTAGGACTACACACCAACTACTGTAGCATGACAGTATAGGTAGGACTACACACCAACTAGCATGAAAGTACAGGTAGGACTACACACCAACTAGCATGGCAGTACAGGTAAGACTACACACCAACTAACATGGCAGTACAGGTAGGACTACACACCAACTAGCATGACAGAACAGGTAGGACTGCACACCCACTAGCATGGCAGTACAGGTAGGACTACACACCAACTAGCATGGCAGTACAGGTAGGACTGCACACCAACTAGCATGGCAGTACAGGTAGGACTACACACTATAGGAGTCGGTAAGCGACCATTCGAAAGACTCCTATTCTTTTGAATCTTAGCAAACAATAATGCAACTCAATAAAGACAGGTAAGGTATCGAAGTATCACGTGCGTGTGCATGCTATAGTTACATCATGAGTTCAAAGTTTGCGGGGGAAAAGCCAAGTCGCTACAACACCAACTAGCATGGCAGTACAGGTAGGACTACACACCAACTAGCATGGCAGTACAGGTAGGACTACACACCAACTAGCATGGCAGTACAGGTAGGACTACACACCAACTAGCAAGGCAGTACAGGTAGGACTACACACCAACTAGCATGGCAGTACAGGTAGGACTACACACCAACTAGCATGGCAGTACAGGTAGGACTACACACCAACTAGCATGGCAGTACAGGTAGGCAACTAACATGAAAGTAAAGGTAGGACTACACACCAACTAGCATGACAGTACAGGTAGGACTACACACCAACTAACACGGCTAGTATATACTAGTAGGATATCCAACTACCACAGTACTACACAACATGACAGTGCAGGTAACTGTGGCTACATGTACAGTATGTATAACTGATCTCCCCCATCAGTAGTAAGTAGCCCAAGAGGGAAGATCCCAGACCACCCACCCCCAGACCAAAATCACACCACACACTACTACAAAAAAATAGACGAGAATGTTGTCAGTGTTGTGTGTGTGCATGCATGTATGTGTGTGCGCACATGAATGTGTGTGCTGTGCATGTGTGCATGCATGCACACCACACAAAACTGGCCATCTCATGTATAAGAGGTGAGTGAGTTTGCACAGCAGCTCCTTGTCAAGGAAGCCTGCACCTCTGAACCTTTCACATGCAACAATGGTAAAAATCAAGCGAAACAGAGCAACAAACAAAAATAGAACATGCACACTCCCCATCATTAGTCACACAAATACATGCCAGCATCTAGGCCTACCTTATAAGGAGTTCCTCCTATGTATGATGAGGTTCCAGGGACCCAACGTGTCTCTGACTTGAAGTAACACAGCCCACACACTTGCTGCCACAGACATACAGTAGATAAGATTACAATCATCATTTCTCTCCTCTACTTTGTAGCCCCTTTAATTATTTTAATCATGCACTGTCAGGATGTATTGTATTCCATTGAATGGTTGCCATCTCAATTATATTTTACCTTCGTAAAATGTTAGCCATTAAGAAGTCCCAACGGTTATTGAGTTTGGTGTTAAATCATTTGTGCGTAACATGTACGTAACCAAGGATAAATAAATTGGAGGGGTGGGTGAGTGTAATTGTGTTCGTAGGGTGTATTTGTACCATGCATGCGCAGATACTGTGTACAGTATGTAGTTTGGCTGAGATGATCATGAAACTGTTCCAGTCTGTGGGATCTCAGGGGCAATAGGAGGCAGTGAAGATGACGATGTTCACTGCCTAAAGCGGAGAAGTGGCAGCTGAAGCAAGCACCAGAAATTGCAAGGATCACACTACCTCCGATCTAGAAATTCAGAGGATTCTAGCGACCCTTTGGACCTTTACTTTTGACCTTTATGACAGCGAAGAACCGGAAAGCAACACACAACTAGTAGATGTGTTATATATAGCAAACTTTGTTCGTGACTTCGCTCTATTTCTACTTCATTCGTGCATGCATTGGTTGAGCATGAGCTAGCTATAAACAGCGAGTAGGCAGTGTGATGGTGTGGGAGGTGGGAGTAGGCAGTGTGATAGTGTGGGAGTAGGGAGTAGACAGTGTGATAGTAGGGAGTAGGCAGTGTGATAGTGTGGGAGTAGGGAGTAGGCAGTGTGATGGTGTGGGAGGTGGGAGTAGGCAGTGTTATAGTGTGGGAGTAGGGAGTAGGCAGTGTGATAGTGTGATAGTGTGGGAGTAGGCAGTGTGATGGTGTGGGAGTTGGGAGTGTGGTGGCATGCAGCAGCTGCTCAGCTAAACGTGCAAGTGCTACTGTAGTCCACGCCAGCCACCAGGGATCTAGTTGTATGCCCTCCGGTTGTACACCAGATTTTTTTTGATATCCCCATGGTAACCATTCGAGGGTAAGAAGGCGTAGGAAAGGGGAGAAAAGATAAACCCATCCTACCTCTAGCACTCCAGGAATGTAATGCAGATGCTAATACTGTGAGGGGGTGGGTGAACCGTGACAATAGTGAACATCTAATGCAAACACCTCACACTGCAGGCCCTGATATTAATGCAAACACCTCACACTGCAGGCCCTGATATTAATGCAAACACCTCACACTGCAGGCCCTGATACTAATGCAAACACCTCACACTGCAGGCCTTGATATTAATGCAAACACCTCACACTGCAGGCCCTGATATTAATGCAAACACCTCACACTGCAGGCCCTGATATTAATGCAAACACCTCGCACTGCAGGCCCTGATATTAATGCAAACACCTCACACTGCAGGCCCTAATATTAATTCAAACACCTCACACTGCAGGCCCTGATATTAATGCAAACACCTCACACTGCAGGCCCCGATATTAATGCAAACACCTCACACTGCATGCCCTGATATTAATGCAAACACCTCACACTGCAGGCCCCGATATTAATGCAAACACCTCACACTGCATGCCCTGATATTAATGCAAACACCTCACACTGCAGGCACTGATATTAATGCAAACACCTCACACTGCACACACTGTCAACAGCAAGAGCTATTTCCACAATGTAAAGATCTCCATCTTTACATAAGAGTGAAGTTGACACTGCAGTATACAGCACAGCACAGTGAGCTAGTGTTAGAATATTACTACTCTATCTGGAGCAGCCATTCTATGTGCCTAACACTTACAAAAATAACAACAACAACAACAACAACAGATGCTTGTGAGGTGTGAGGACGCCACTAGTCGTGTTGATGTGTTTTGTTTATCAGAGCTAGTTAGCAACCAAGAATGCTCCAGCCTCTTGCTGCCTGGTGGAGTGGATTAGCAGGGTGCATCTTGTGCAGATGTTAGGAGGAAGGGGGAGGGAGATGTGGGAGGGGGGCCACGTTTTTGTTATGGACTATACCAATCCTCCTTCTCCTAGTTTTGGTGGTGGAGTCAAAGCTTTTGGGGAAGGCTTGCATGCGACCGTTTCTTATCTCTTTTGGGCAATGAAAAAGGAATACCCCCCCCTCCCACCCCCATACCCCCCAAAACAGAGAGAAAAACTAGTCACAAGAGAGTCCATCTCTGCCAACGCCATCACTCCTCTCTCCTATACACATGATGTAGTAGACTAAAGTGAGGCTGCCTTATATCATATAATGCTGCCTTACATCATGTGAGGCTGCCTTAGATCATGTGACACTGCCTTATCATTCAACACTGCCTTACATCATGTGACACTGCCTTACATCATGTGACGCTGCTTTACATCATTCAACGCTGCTTTACATCGTTCGATTCTGCCTTACATATGTCAGGCACTACGCACTCCAATGCATTGCTTAAGTGAAGTTCAGAGTCACAGAGAGTGTGTGTGAATGAGCTGTATACTAGATATCCTTCCCTTCCTTCCTCTTCAGAAATGTTTTCACCGAGCAAGCAGAATACAACTCTGCAGGGACCAGGTAGTAGTGCGTCCATGGTTACAAGAAGATAGAAACTAGCAACACAAAGCTGAAGTAGATAACTTTGCAGAATATCCACACCTTGACCACCTCCACCTGCTGTGCTCTTTCTATTTATACCTCATCAACACAAAGGAAGAGTGAGGTGTCCACATGTAGATGATGCGTAGTCCCACTGGCCACCATTACCTACGTACATGTATGAGTTCGGTATGCTGGGAAAGTATCCAGTGTTTCTTCAGGAGAGCAGTTCTTGGCTTCAAGTAGCTGTGGTTTGTAAGGGTCTTTATTTTACATGTGTAGCTAACCACAGACAAGGATATATACATGTAGTGTAATCATCAACTGACAGCTGACAGAAGCATGTGCTAATAACATACACTTGCTCTGATCCACACCCTTCCCTTGTGTAGAAATCTGGTAAGGGATGAATAACAAGACTAGTGAGAGGATACGAACTTGCATAGAAATCAAACTCGCTTGTCCCCCCCCCACAGTGAGACTAGGTTCACCTCCCCAGTGAGGCTAGGTTCACCTCCCCAGTGAGACTAGGTTCACCTCGTGAGACTAGGTTCACCTCCCCAGTGAGGCTAGGTTCACCTCCCCAGTGAGGCTAGGTTCACCTCCCCAGTGAGACTAGGTTCACCTCCCCAGTGAGGCTAGGTTCACCTTCCCAGTTAGCCTGTAGGTTCACCTCCCCAGTGAGGCTAGGTTCACCTCCCCAGTGAGCTCGGTTCACCTCCCCAGTGAGGCTAGGTTCACCTCTCCAGTGAGGCTAGGTTCACCTCCCCAGTTAGCCTGTAGGTTCACCTCCCCAGTGAGGCTAGGTTCACCTCCCCAGTGAGCTAGGTTCACCTCCCCAGTGAGGCTAGGTTCACCTTCCCAGTGAGGCTAGGTTCACCTCCCCAGTGAGGCTAGGTTCACCTCCCCAGTGAGACTAGGTTCACCTTCCCAGTGAGGCTAGGTTCACCTCCCCAGTGAGGCTAGGTTCACCTTCCCAGTGAGGCTAGGTTCACCTCCCCAGTGAGGCTAGGTTCACCTTCCCAGTGAGGCTAGGTTCACCTCCCCAGTGAGACTAGGTTCACCTCCCGTGTGAGGCTAGGTTCACCTTCCCAGTGAGGCTAGGTTCACCTTCCCAGTGAGGCTAGGTTCACCTCCCCAGTGAGACCAGGTTCACCTCCCCAGTGAGGCTAGGTTCACCTCCCCAGTGAGGCTAGGGACACCTCCCCAGTGAGGCTAGGTTCACCTCCCCAGTGAGGCTAGGTTCACCTCCCCAGTGAGGCTAGGTTCACCTCCCCAGTGAGGCTAGGTTCACCTTCCCAGTGAGGCTAGGTTCACCTCCCCAGTGAGGCTAGGTTCACCTCCCCAGTGAGGCTAGGTTCACCTACCCAGTGAGACTAGGCAGGGGCGTACCCAGGGGTGCTCTCTCCAAGGCCTTTGTAGTCAAAACCAAATAGAATAGGGTATATAGCTCAATTAAGTGTATTGCTGTATGCGGAAAACCAATTTGTGATCAGAATGGCTGGCACCAATTAAAAAATATATCTTAGAAATATGTCCATACAGTATATGTAGCTAACCGATCAAATCACCGGTATTTACATTATATAAAGTACATCATATGACAAAAATAAATGATTAATGGGACTAGTTGAGAGGATTGAGTAGCAGCATTCTCCGTGGCTTAAGTTTTACAAATCGGTCTATGACGTTATCAAGGTTTATGCTGTCAGAAATGTCTCTATGACAGAAGAGCAGAAGAAGGGCATTAAGTCGGTTCTCTGTCATTGCATTTCTGCAGTCAAAAAGTGTATTTCTCGCTTCTTTTTCGGTGGCATTTCTGCTGAGATGTATATAGTTGGAAGCTCAAATCAAAAATCAACCACACAGTCACTGAGCTACTTGAGAACTTCTGTCATGGAACACGACTCGAGGTGGCTCTCTAGTTACTGCATGCGCACATGTGGATTACTCTTGGCCACACCTTTTTTCTTCTTTTTCCTTTTTTTCCTTCTTTTTTTCCTTTTCTTTTTTCCTTTTTTCTTCTTCCTTCTGTACTCTAGGAGGGGTGCGCACGCTCCGAGCGCTCTATGCTGGGTACACCCCTGCTAGGTTTACCTTCCCAGTGAGACTAGGTTCACCTCCCCAGTGAGACTAGGTTCACCTCCCCAGTGAGGCTAGGTTCACCTCCCCAGTGAGGCTAGGTTCACCTCCCCAGTGAGACTAGGTTCACCTCCCCAGTGAGACTAGGGACACCTCCCCAGTGAGACTAGGTTTACCTCCCCAGTGAGGCTAGGGACACCTCCCCAGTGAGACTAGGTTCACCTCCCCAGTGAGGCTAGGTTCCCCTTACCAGTGAGACTAAGTTCACCTCCCCAGTGAGGCTAGGTTCACCTCCCCAGTGAGGCTAGGTTCACCTCCCCAGTGAGGCTAGGTTCACCTCCCCAGTGAGGCTAGGGACACCTCCCCAGTGAGACTAGGGACACCTCCCCAGTGAGACTAGGGACACCTCCCCAGTGAGGCTAGGTTCACCTCCCCAGTGAGGCTAGGTTCACCTCCCCAGTGAGACTAGGTTCACCTCCCCAGTGAGGCTAGGTTCACCTCCCCAGTGAGACTAGGTTCACCTCCCCAGTGAGGCAAGGTTCACCTCCCCAGTGAGGCTAGGTTCACCTCCCCAGTGAGACTAGGTTCACCTCCCCAGTGTGGCTAGGTTCACCTCCCCAGTGAGGCTAGGTTCACCTCCCCAGTGAGGCTAGGTTCACCTCCCCAGTGAGGCTAGGTTCACCTCCCCAGTGAGACTAGGTTCACCTCCCCAGTGAGGCTAGGTTCACCTCCCCAGTGAGGCTAGGTTCACCTCCCCAGTGAAGCTACATTCACCTCCCCAGTGAGGCTAGGTTCACCTCCCCAGTGAGGCTAGGTTTACCTTCCCAGTGAGACTAGGTTCACCTCCCCAGTGAGGCTAGGTTCACCTCCCCAGTGAGGCTAGGTTCACCTCTCCAGTTAGACTAGGTTCACCTCCCCAGTGAGACCAGGGACATCTCCCCCAGTGAGGCTAGGTTCACCTCCCCAGTGAGACTAGGTTCACCTCCCCAGTGAGGCTAGGTTCACCTCCCCAGTGAGGCTAGGTTCACCTACCCAGTGAGGCTAGGTTCACCTCCAGTGAGGCTAGGTTCACTTCCCCAGTGAGGCTAGGTTCACCTCCCCAGTGAGGCTAGGGACACCTCCCCAGTGAGACTAGGGACACCTCCCCAGTGAGACTAGGGACACCTCCCCAGTGAGGCTAGGTTCACCTCCCCAGTGAGGCTAGGTTCACCTCCCCAGTGAGACTAGGGACACCTCCCCAGTGAGGCTAGGTTCACCTCCCCAGTGAGGCTAGGTTCACCTCCCCAGTGAGACTAAGTTCACCTCCCCAGTGAGACTAGGTTCACCTCCCCAGTGAGGCTAGGTTCACCTCCCCAGTGAGGCTAGAGAGGAAGAAGCATATGTGATTGATTATCTATGCACCAACATGGAGTGGGATGAGAGAGCAGTTAGTGATTGATTATCTATGCACCAACATGGAGTGGGATGAGAGAGCTAGGTTCACCTCCCCAGTGAGGCTAGGTTCACCTCCCCAGTGAGGCTAGGTTCACCTCCCCAGTGAGACTAGGTTCACCTCCACAGTGAGGCTAGGTTCACCTCCCCAGTGAGGCTAGGTTCACCTCCCCAGTGAGGCTAGGTTCACCTCCCCAGTGAGGCTAGGTTCACCTCCCCAGTGAGACTAGGTTCACCTCCCCTGTGAGGCTAGGTTTACCTCCCCAGTGAGGCCTCCCCAGTGAGGCTAGGTTCATCTCCCCAGTGAGGCTAGGTTCACCACCCCAGTGAGGCTAGGTTCACCTCCCCAGTGAGACTAGGTTCACCTCCCTATTGAGGCTAAGTTCATCTGCAATGAGGAAGGTGAGGCTATGTAGTTCTCCTTCTTAATGAGGCTAGCTTTACTTAAGAATTAAACATTACCAATGCCCACTCTTGTGTGATGGTTCTATAAAGTGCCTCCTCGCATTCCATGCAGTCCTTCCAAAGTGTTTAGTAACTTTCACTATCCTTTAGCTCTTAGAGGGAACATCAAATATTCCTCTGTGAAAAATAGCACAAATATTAAGAATGCTATTTTCAAGGAGAGATTGGCGTAATATTTGCTCCAGAGTAGATTACTTTAAGTTACAAAGTCCATCGATAGTTTCACGGTTAGAGTAATACAACAAGACTCCTCCGAATAAGTAGCCCTCTTGACCTTCGGACTGGAGCCTTTCCTGCTATACTAGAGTCCTTCGACGAGCCAAATAATTCTATTGCTCAATATTTTGAGGGTACACTTTTCTGGAAAGGACACTAAACCTCGTTCAGCTGTCGAGCAAGAATCTAAGTACTAGCCAAGTTCTTTTTGTTATATGGATTTGTGGATATAACTTGCTGTGAGCCCATGTAAGCGTCTGTAACTTTGTTCATGCAGATCTTGATAGTTAGTCATTTCGATTTCGATGGTTCACCTTTTTAATGATATGCTGCATGAGAACATTAATCTTTGCAGACTAACAGAATACGTGGAAGATTTATGTGTGTTTTTAAAATATCAATTATAAACCTCACAATTTTCAGACCCCATAATTGGCGAGGGAAGTTAGAGTTGGATGGGAAACTTGATATTGCCACGCACGTTCTGTCCTTGTATGCATGTATCTACGTATGTATTACATACCTTCACCCGTAAAAAATATGAATGGGTCACCTGCCTAAATAATACAGATTTACGTAAATTGGGAATGGTCATCATAGTGGAGAGAATGCCCGGCAGAAGATTTGAAGGAGGACTGCACAAGTGAGAAAAGGCTGCATAATTAATAGATGGTGCACACCCTTACCAGATAGCAGAACAAGCCAGCTAGAACAACCAATCCTAGACATTAATAAAAAATCCGCAAGCCCTCCAAAACTACCTACTCCATAGGCCCCCCCCCCCCCCCCCCCCCAACCTCAGTTTGCAGCACGGCCAGGTGAGAATAGAACAGGCTGCATGGCTTACAGGTAAGGATGATGGATATAGTTACTCAGTTCACCGACATCTCTAGCTTCTTCACTCACCACTCGATGCCTAGCAGTTATTATTAGTAGTAAGATCACGCTACTTTTTGGCCTAATCATTTGCGTATGTTTCCAGTAAGTCGTGGCTATATACCAGCTTCAACACTCGCTATGATAATTAGAGTGGTATATATATACATGTATATCCTTAATCTTGCATTAGATTTAAAAAAGGAATGTCTGCTCTGCATTTACAACATCATCAGCCCAATTCACACTGCATGGGGACGCATGCAAGGAAATGCTATAACAAGCAAATCCTCAAGCAGTTCTGGATACTAGGCACTTTTGCATTGGGCTTTTGCATGTACTGCCTAGCAGAATACTATAAAGAAGTTATTAGCTCTTGATGTTTAATTAAGGGAAGGATTCGCGAGGCAAATATTTGTGAAGTGTGCACTATAGTGGATGCCCACTCTCTTTGTCCAACTTATCCACAGATTAGATTCGAACGAAAACCACAAATATTATACCCCCACAAATATTATAACCCTCAAAAACAACCTGTCACATGGTACCCAGTCACTCTCACCAGCCAGATTTACATGCACACACTGAAAAGGGTGTCGGGTAAAATCCACACCTGACTTGGATGGGGCTACGTGAAATTCCTGGTGCGGTATGGAATTGTTTCTGCACTGCTAAATTTTATATGATCACCAACAGCAATCGCAACACATTTGTTCACTTTGTTAACTATGCAACAGAAAACGACCTACTTAAACTTGGACCAGACTCTGCCACACATAGCAGTGTTAAGCCAGCAAGACAAGATCACACCAGAATTAAAGCATTGATCTAGTTGCTAGGTGGCACCTCACACTGATAAAAGGTGCTCTTATAACAGAGTTTGTACAGTCCTTTCACATTCTTAGCGTAAGCATAGCAAACGTACCTACCTATGGCGGTCTTTGGGTTTAGTCCATCTTTTCGGCCACCAACACAGAAAACTTGCTTTTCTTCAGGACTTTTATACCTTCAGGATAGAGCTCATTTGCGCGGCTAAGCCTTGAGCAATCGTACCACTCTCCGATAATCACAAGCGATTAACTGATTCCCCACTCTCCAACTAAGTGGTTGCTGTCTGCGCTGTGAGGTCACTGTTAGGTCGATGTGAACACCTTAGAATATTTTTAAAAACCAAGAACACTGCGTTGAGAATCTTAATATTGTATGAGAATGCAATAATATGTGCAGATATAACCAACCCAATATACAAACAGGACCCCAAATATATATTTTTGCTACCCAATGTCGCCCCCACAACTGCGAGCTTGCTACGCATGGTCTTTCTGCAACGCCAAGAACGACATCAACTTCCGGGCATTGCCGGTGCCCCCCACCCAGGATGGAACCGTCGGGTCTCTCGTTCTGACGGGAAAAGGCCTGATGGGTACTATGGTGCCATGGAAGAATGGTAAGCAACTAGTGTGGGATGCAACCTGTCCCGATATGTTTTCCCAGTCATATGGGGATGCAGCAGTGAGTGGGGCTGGAGCTGTGGCTGCTATGGCTGAAGAGCAAAAAGTGGCAGCCTGGATTTGCCACTTTTTTGTGCCTGTGGCCATCGAGTCATTGGGGGTCATCGGGGAACAGGTCGATGGCTTTCCTGAAGGAGCTCAGCCTCAGGATAAGGCAAAGAACTGTGGAGGTGAATAGCCGTGCTCACCTCCTTCAGCGTCTCTCAGTGGCAGTACAGCGAAGGGGGGGGGGGATGCCTTGTCTGTTTTGGGGTCGGTCGGAGTTGAACTTGTTAGCTTTTTAGTTATTTATTAATTAGTTATTATTTTTGGTATTTTTGTAATTGATTATTATATAACAGCATAAGTTAATTAGTTGTTAGGTGTTAATATTAATAATAATTTAATATTAATAATAATTCGAATACATTCAAACACATTAAAAAAAAAGTTGGCATATATTATAATTTATGAACTTGAACAACTGGAACACCAAACAAAAAGAACACTAGATATATCAACATATATATATATATATAATATATATATATCAATTGGTAGAGAATTTAGGGAAAATAGGAAACTGGTTCATTGACACTCTCAGACTAGAGCGGGTGTTGCTCCGACATGGCTGGGGGGGCATAGTGGCATAGACCGTGTTTTGCTTCTCTTTGTTGATAGATGCACAGTCTTCCAACAGCGGCTCTCTAAAACCGTCATCTCTGTAGTACGAACCCCGAGATTGCTCTGCTTCTCTGAATGAGCAGTCTTCCTTGCCTTCTTGACTGACGGTCACAGATGTTGTACTAGGGATGGATGTAGTTATTTCAGCACGGAGTTTTGGGAAGTGACAGCAATATCTCAGGAGGCTCCATTTTCGCTTCAGGAAAATTACTCCTAGCACACCAATAAGGTAGAAAGTTGGAAGCCAAACTAAAGCCCAAGGAAGTGCTTTGTTGTGGACGAACAGATTCACTGGATGCGCTTCATCACTGCTCAGTAGACCCACTGGAGACATGGACAACAGCAAGATATCTGTCAGTAGAACTGTGTCCAATATATTTAGCCACTTTTGTTGGTATGGCTGAAATGAAGTGTGAATGATCAGGACCAAGAAATTCACAGTCACTAGGGCACTGTTATTCTGCGGAGAACCTTCTTGCCACAAACCATTAACCAGGTACACCAACTGTCTAGCGAAGAAATAAAAGCCAACAAACCAGCGACATTCCGGCCGATAGCACGCGTGGAACTCATCAAGAATTGGTTTCAATCTCAATTTCACTAAGTTGACATGTCTGGAGATGCACGTGGCAAATAATAATAAGAAACAGATTGGCAGTGATATAAATAACTCGACAAAAATAGCAACTAGGGCATAAGGAATGTGAGATCCGAGGTCGAAATATGGAACAGTAGGTGCTATTTGAACAACCAAACGTCCTTCGATTTTCATCGGGAAGAGGATTTTAAAATTCGTGTAGGACAAAGACGTGTTCGAGAAGAGAATGAGCATGCACATAGCATGAATCGGTGAGTTTTCTGCAAAAGAGATGCGTCTTGGCAAGCGGAAATATCGAGAGATGAAAATGATAGCAAGAATCAACGTCACCACGAAGAGTGGAGTGACGTAACTAAACAACAGGTGAGGCAGAGGGTTGTCCCAGCCTTTTACGAAGCAGATGTTAAATAGGCTCCCAAATAGTTGTGGATCAAGTTGAGTTATAGCCATGCTAACGAGCACAGGCGTCGTAAGCCACAAATTGTTAAATAGTGCACTCTTAGTGGCATAGATATTAACCACACTGAAGTAATACACTATACCATACATGAACCCTGAACCAATGCTGAGTTTGAGTTTAAGCACCAGGAGAAGAAGTGTTGTAAAGGAAATCCAGTACACTGCCAAAGCCAAAATGAGGAGCACTATATTCTTACCTCCGCAGGTGTTTGAAGGCACACATTTAAACGCTGCAAAGGTAAAAGAATGGTTGGTGGCACAGAGTGAGCAGAGCAGGCACCTCCTGCCTTCCCAACATATGTCATCGGAGTGTTGTATTCCACAGTAACCTTTGGCATTTGGACATGCTTTAGTCTTATCGGGACATTTCCCATCCATATACTTGCAATTTTGAGCTGGGCAAGGAATGGTTTCTTCAGATGCATTGGAGTACCAGTAGTGATACTTCACGCACAAAGTCCGGCTGTCCATAGGGCACTTGATGAGAGAATTCCTTGCCTTGCACTCGCAGGTTTTACTCTCATTTGAGTAACGGTACCCAAGTCTGCAAGGAACTACAGTGAGGTCTGCTACAGTACTACCCATAATATAAGTGGACTCCCTAATATAGAACAATTCAATTTGAAAGTCCAAATTCTCAAAGAGCTGAATCCCTTCAATGAAGAACTCTGTGTTCACGGTGTAGTTGTCTAAACTAATGGTCTTAGGTCCTTTCAGTACATAGTCAGCAAAAATGTCGGCAAGGAAAAGGTTGCCAATGCCAGTAGAATTACGACCAAATCTATCAGTAATGTTGATCGAGTTAAAGTAGAACTTTTCACCCAGCATTACTTGCAGAGTTTCGCCCTCTGGAGAAATGCTAAAGTTCACAACGTCTAGAGGAAACATCACTTGATTGACAAGATCAGGAGTGTAATTGAAACCATTTACCAAAAGATTTTCCAACGAATCACAAGCTTCTACATTCTGAACAAACACGGATTGGTCAACACCGTTGGCACGGTTATTAATGAAGAAAACGCTGGCGTTACTTGAAGAAGCATTTCCAGTTAAGCTAATAACACAGTTCTGTTTACTAGCGACGTTCGAATATATGGCACCTCCCAAAACAAATGCAGTATTCTCACTAAAGATAATATTACTAGATGGACCAATGTACATGTAGGAATTGTCCTGGAGGAGGATTGCACCACCAAAAACACCTGCATTGCTAAGAAAGTTGATGTCACCAAGAAACTGTGCTATTGAAAATGTCTTCATTAAAAGAGCTGTTCCTACATTCTTTTCGAAGCAAGTCATTCCATCTTCGAAAGTAACTTTAGCCGAATCGATTGACACAGCACCAACTGCTTCATAGCCATCTTCAAATCCTTTGTTCATTATGAAAGTAGAGTTGCCTGAAAAGGTGGCTGAAAGATGAAAGCTTTGAATTGCCTCAGTTCTACGAAGACCATTCAGCCCAACCGCAAACCCAGAACGACTGGCAGTATTGTTTTGCCATGTACAATCATTAAAATGAATATCAAAATAATTGTCACAGCTTTTACACCAAGCAGCAAGCCCACCGGCCCAAGCAGCATAATTACTTGTAAAAACACACGACTCCACTTGGAAATATCCAAAGCTTCTGAAAGACGCTTGTAAATAATCCAAACCCACCCACCTATCATCACTAAAAAACATGACAGCCCCTCCTTGAAAGCAGGCTGAATTGAAAGCAAAGTTTGATCGTAAAAGAGTGAATCTGATATTGGAGTTTTTCCCAGTGAAGAAGACACTCACTGCACCACCACCTAATGCCCTGTTCTGGGTAAAGTTGCAATCGGCAATCCAAACAGACATTGTGCTGCCTTCACTGGGAGCCAAGTTGATATCAACAGCACCACCATGTCTTATTATATCATTGTAGTAATCGTCATCATGGCACTTTGTATCAATATTCATGTTTGCATTTGAAGTGAACTCACAAAACTCAATGCTAATGTTGCTTTTCTGAGAATCAGGAGATTGCCACAAGACAATACCACCACTCCGTGATTCATTCACACTCACCAAAGATTTGTTGCCATTGAATGCCGACTCCTTAACAATAATGGTTCCCTCAACATTTACCAAAAGAATGGCAGATCCCAAATGGTTGTCAAAAGAACATCTCAAGATGTGGACATTATTGGTTGCTTGCAGCAGTATGGAAGACCGGTAGGAAGATAAAACGGAGTGCATAGTCTCCAACTGCAAGTACTTCAAGACATTGAAAGAACAGCCATCAAAATGAAGATTTTCCAAAAGCACTTCACTTGAATTTAGAAATAGAAGACCACCATTACCTTCACAATAAACATGAACTTTCTTGTCGTTCACTTGGTTGCCTATAATGCTTATTCCGACTGAAGATGCATTAAAAAGCATTTCTTCTTCCAGAACTATTTTATCGTCAAGAATTTGGAAGTTAGAACAGTTGATGATGTTGAGGTTCAGATATGATAAAGTAGCACAGGGAACAACAGGATAACTAAACTGATTTAGGCAGTCTGGGCCATCTGTTCCATTCTTACTAGACACGTAATACATTTTTCTAGTGCGTTGACAATGGTCCTGTTTTGTCATCTGTTTTGTCACTTGGCTCACACAGAAGGTAAAATTGCTCAGAAGAAATAGTACGAAGAATAAACGGGTCGCCATGACCGATAATAGTTGGCTAGGTCCCAGCCCCAAGTGATTCTAAATAAAGATTATACATACGCAGTAAGGAACGACCAAAGACTTACATGAAGCCGCATCCGTATTGACCATGCTACTAACTTACAGACTACTCCGAACACTCGTCTTCGAGAACTAGGAAGTGGGGAACGTTTGAATGTGGGTGGAGGATCGACCGCAGAGTTACAATTAGGTACGTATCGCTTACTCTTAGTGAGAGGCGTTGAATTTCCAGAGACTGTCTAGTTGTTTTCTGGAGGATGGAAGAATGCATTAATATAACTCAGGAGGATTCCCATAGACCCTCTGGCATAGACCAGAGTCGTCTATTTTTTTGGCTGTTTATTAGTGTTTCTAGTGAAGATTGCCTGCGAGCGCATCGAAACTTTTCTCCACTACAAGAACTGCATTTGGCGATCAGGTCACTGATTGACAGGTAGGTCTAATTTTCAACATTTAAAAAATAGCGCATTTCTATCAAGATTCTGAGATCCAGTCAGCCAGCATCAATAGTCGCACAATATGGCTGTATCATAGATTTAACCATTGTTACCGAGTTGTGTCATAATTTCACTCACTTAAGCATGCTGCAGAAATACATCTACCTCATATCCTTGCAGCTCTGTGCAGCTTTAACGTATATTGATTTGGTAGGAGACTGTAAAGGCAAACCCTGAGGGCCCAAGGGATCATGTCGCTGGACAATGACTCGGGACACTAGACGCAAGATCACTAAATTTTGAGTTCCCCAAGTAGTCGTGGGAAAGTCTCAAGGACGCTTGCAAAATTGTGTGATAGATATATATATAGCTATATATACAATATGTGATAATCATTCCCAGGCAAAATTTTATTAGCAGATATGCAACACAAAAGCCACGATCACATCAAGATCACTTCATGGTGAGAATCTATATAAAAACCTTGCAAATTCATGTGGTGTAGTTATCCAACTTGAGCGCACATATATACACATTATCAAAATATAAGCAACGTCCAAAATTATATCAGAGCATTTGTTTGAAAGGAAGTTTAATTTAATTGTATTTGGAGGAATTTTCAAATGGTTCACCCAGATTCCTCAGAGAGAAGAGTGACCTTGACAATGTGACATCCATTTTGACCCTTCAATTGAGACTATTGCGATCAGAGACCACCATAATCTGGGAAAGTACCTCAATTTGACTCCTTAAAGACCCTGAGTCATACCTCAGAAGTTGTGAATCTAGTTTACAAAAAAGGAAAGGACTAAGTACCCCCTTTCCCCCATTTTATCAAGCCAGACCTCACTCTACCTGAGAGACAATGGAATCAATTCTGCTTAAAAAGGAATGCTGGCCCCTCATCAGTTCAAGTTTGAATAGAAATTGCATAAAAATATGAGGTAAATGTATTTTTTTCAAAAGATCAGCTGCATGCTCTATATCAAGGCTTATCAACCCTAAACTTCTTAAATCCTCTGCTATTGCCATCTATATACCTATTACTCATCTATTTTCTCTAAGCTTTTCCTAACACCATTTCCCAAATATATAAATCAGGTGACAAGTCATCCCATTAACTGCAGGCCCATCTCGCTTCTAATTTCCATCTCCTTTTTATCTCAGAGGAACTAATAAATAACAAAATGACTGCCTTTGTCAACAAATCCATCTCCTTGTCGTAATTTGGATTTTTGAAAGGTCGCTCTACCACTCAGCAACTACTAAATATACCAATTAGCTACTCACTAAATGAAAAATCTCAAGTTGATGTTATTTATCTCGATTTCTGCGAAACCATTCCTCATAATGAGCTTCTCTGTAAGTTATGGTCCTTTGGTATCACTGGTAATTTATGGTACTGGTTGAAGTCCTACCTTTCTTCCAGGTCTCTACAATTGTTCCTAGATGGTCAATCCTCTCCGCCCATACCTGTAATCTCTGGTATCCCCAAAGGAGGTATTCTTAGTCCCCTTCTCTTCATTTAATGATATTCCCCCTTGCATCTCAACTTCATCTATGCTTCTCTATGCTGTAATAACCAAAAGAAGCTCTATTTTGCTACAATTGGAACGTTTTGAGGAAAAATGGTCTGAAATCACTCATTCTTGTAAAAATGGGCAAATTAGCTTTCTTTTCAACATTATAGAACTGTTTCTACTCTTTAAATGGCTTTTGAGAAATGTCCCCTTTTTAAGTCAATAAAATATCCATCCGATACAGCTTCTTTACAACCCGATTTACCTCCTCTCTCCAAGTGTTCGAAGGATTGGCGCCTCCCTTTTCAATAATCAAAAGTGCCATCTTGGAGATTCTGTACCATTTCACCACAACTTTGACTACCTTATTGAAGAAATGATCTTTGCCAGAAAAAGTTTCACTGAAGACTTGGGAGTTCTGTACCTATCATGGAGTTTCCATGTATTATATTATACAATTGGTAAATCCTACAAGTCCCTGGGGCTTCTTTGACGTACTTTCCATCACTGCAACACAGTGAGTGCAAAGAAACCACTCTATAATAGTCAGGTCTCCACTCTCGTATATATGCCTCTCCAATCTGGTGCCCTCATCTCAAGAAAGACTTTTACCCATTGGAAGGTCCAAAGAAGGGCATTGAAGTTTATCCTCAGAGATTTTTCATCAGACTAGAAATATCGCCTCCTTAATTTTGGCTCTAAGAACTATTATTTGTTGTAAAATCTTTAATCTGCACATTTCAATTATATTTTTATGTCAACTATAACTACAAGATGTACTAGTCATCACAAATCAAATATTAACATGCTCGTAATGTAAAGAACGTCATTCATTTTTTACACGCATTAGCCCGACTTGAATAGTATTATAAAAAATATCAGCTAAACCTCTTAATGACTTCATTTCAAACTTTGATCCAAATAATTCATGCTCTTATCATTTTCTATGTCCATGTAACAGATGCACTAATATACCATCTCCCCAACTTCCACCACTTAAATCTGGCTACTTAATTTGGACGTGTAGACCATCAGTGCTCTTTCTCCCTAATCACAGTCACCACTCTTGTGTATATAAATGTACTGTAAAGTTATAATAATAATAATAATAATAATAATAATAATTGTTTATGTACAATTTTAGTGCCAAAAGGTATATAACACACCGGTGGAGCTATTTTAAAAATATTCAGTTAAACAGGAATCATTGTCAAGCTCTAAATTTGGGATATGCATAAATTTCCCCCATGCCATGCTTTCAATTTTGCACTTTTGATCAGAATCCCCCCCCCCCCCAACTCTCCTTTCAATGCACTACTTTTTCTCCTCTTCCTCTTCTGCTTGTTTGTCTTTCTTCCCTTCTTTCTCTGGAGGCAACAATTTTGAAGTTGGCTAGACATGAATGCTAGAGGGCGGGACCACCGTATGTTTAGGTGACTGAGATATGTGGGTGCTCTTGGGAAAACTACTATACAACTCTGTATTTGCATACTAAAAATCCCACATTCACTACGGCAAAAGTGTACAGGTTGACAGAAATATTGAAGGAGGTTGTAGCTAACCCTACATGGGTACAGTCATGGGTAGCATTGTAGTATATATGGATTCAGTCAACAATAGCAACAGTATAATGTGGGCTACATGGCATTCGCTGGTTCCATATATACTAGTCAACTGCTATCGTTTGCTCCTGACAATGTTGATGGTGATGATAATTACAACAACAACAACATTGACAACAACAAAACAACAATATTAGTATACTCTCAATGAACTCTCAGTTGACATTATAACATTAAAATCACCTTCTCAATAATCAACTTCAATTTTTATTCACTCGACGTTTCGACTAGAGCATCTAGTCGAAACGTCGAGTGAATAAAAATTGAAGTTGATTATTGAGAAGGTGATATTATTTAATAATTATAATGGTAGCACATTACAAAAAAAACACAAGTCTGACCCCGAGTGATTCTCTTCCCCCCCCTACCCCCACAGACAAAGGCTGACAGATTCCTTCTTTCAACCATCACCAAGAGATGCTAGAGCAGATGTGCATTGGTTTTCATTTCACAATATAACGAGTCGTGCAAGTGGGAGAGGTAGGTGGAGGTGCCAGTGTGGTCCTTGTGGGTGGCGGTACTACCAGACATGTGGCAGGTGCCGGCACCGGTTTCCCTGTGGGAGCCATTGCTACAGGAGTAGTGTCTTGGGCCAGGCCAAAGGATTTGTTGGTAAATGCGGACTTGAGTCGGTTGACTGAAACCGTGTTTGGTTTGCCTTTGATGTCCAGCATAAAATACTTGTCAGTACGGTCGAGTACTTGATAAGGCCCATCATACGGGCACTGTAAAGGCATGCAGTGGGCATCATGGCAAACAAAAATGAACGGCATCGCATTGAGGTTGTCTGGCACTTGTGAACTGTATTGCCCATGCTGTGCAATTGGCAGCGACAAAGCTGCTTCGTGGTTGTGAGGAGACGGCCAAGCAGTGTTCCAGGGACATCTGCCCCAGGAGTGCGACGAGAGTTAACGTTGAAAAACTAGCCTGGCAGGTCAGGTATAGCCTGGTGCCATAGATCAACTTGGCGGATTCACAGCCCAAGTCATCTTTCGGTGTCGAATGGATGCCGAGGAGGACATTCAGAAGTTCATCCTATTGTTGTTGTTCAGGCAAGCCTTGAGAGAGGCCTTCAGCTAACTGGGAAAGTGCTTTACCATTCTGTTAGCCTCAGATGGTAGGCTGTGGTACATTGTTGGCGAATGCCCAGCAACCGGTTCAGATCGGCCTAGAGATCGGAGAAGAATTGGCGGCTCAGATGTGATCTCAGCCAGGACTCCAAAACACGCAACCCAGTGGGAGAGTAGTGCCTGGGTGCAAGAAGGAGCCATTGCATCTGGCATGGAAATTGCTTTGGGCCACCATGTGAATGATGATTGTGAACAAGTTGTTGTTGCCCTGCACACTGGAAGCGGGCCGACAATGTCAACGTGAATGGCTACGAACCAGCGGTCCAGAACATCAAACTGCTGGACAGGGGCAGCCACATGGAGGTGAATTTTGGCCTACTGTGCTCGAGGTAGGTGTGGACCCTGGCCCCTACATTGCAGTTGAGGCTGTGCCACATGAAGCTCCTTGCCATCTCATCGTGTGAAGTGCGGATTCCAGGATGGGAGAGGAGTGCTGTGCTTTGAAGAAGACTCGTCGCCACCTGCTGACTGGAATGATTGGGCGTGGTCGCACTGTTGAGACATCTACCAGGATGGTGCCGGGGGCATTTGGTTGTGGCCTGTCTTTGAACCGCAGGCCAGTGCAAGCAGTGCAAAAGGCCTGCACTTCCAGGTCTGTTGTTTGTTTGAGCTATCATGATGAAATCAATGTCCTCCGTGGCATGTGCCATGAACACTGAAGTGTGTGCAGCAAAACTTGTTGAAGAAGGCAGCTACCGGAGAGAAGGCATCTGCGACAACATTGTGTTTGCCCTTGATGTGCTGCACGTCTGTTGTGTACTCAGGCGGTCAGATGCGAGTGCAAATGTGAGGGGTGTATGCTCAGTATAGATGTGGAAAGCATGGCCCTCGACGAAGTAGTGGAAGTGGTCAATGCCGCAGATCATGGCCAGCAATTCACGGTCGAACGCACTGTAGCAGAACTGCCTGTGAAAGCTTTTTAGATAAGAAGGCCAAGAGCCATCTGCCACTGTTCGAGGGCATCACCAATAGTCTTGTCAGATGCATCAATGGTGATCCTGGTGGTTGCAGTTATGCTCAGGTGGACTAGCATGGTGGCAGTGGCAAGCACTCTTTTGGCCCACCGGAAAGCATTGTCCATGGTTGGGGACCACGTGAGCTGCTTAACTTTCCCAGAAGTGGCCGTGTGAAGTGGGAACAGTAGCTTGGCTGCACGAGGGCTGTACTGGTGATAGAAGTTCACCATGCCCAGGAACTCCTGAAAGCCCTTAAATCTGCCAGCAAGAGAAAATGTGCGATGTCCTCGACGCGGTCGAGCAGCCAACAGATGCCACCCATGGTGACACGGTGTCCCAGAAGTCATGGAGCTGATCCCAAGGATGCACTTGCTGGGATTGATGACCAAGCCATAGGCCATGAGGCGCTTGAAGAGTAGTTGGAGGTGGCGGCGATGGTCGGCTGGTGATTTGCTTGCTACCAAGATGTCATCCAGGTACACGAAGACAAAGCCCCAGACCCTGGCAGATCTAATCCATAAGGTGATAACGACTGAGCAGTGTTGCTCAAACTAGGGGCATGCATGTGTACTACCAAAGACCAAATGGCATCATAATGGTAGTCTTAAGAATGTCGGCTTTGTGAACAGGGATCTGGTTGTAGGCCTGCACCAATTCGATCTTAGAAAAGATTGTGCACCCATGCAATTGCATCATGAAGTCCTGGATGTATGGTACTGGTTAGTGGTCATTTTTGGTGGTCTCATTGAGATGCCGGTAGTCACTGCAAGGTCGCCCATCACCTGATGGTTAAGGCACCATGATAAGTGGCAATGCCCATGGGCTGGATGACCGCCAGATGATGCTCATCTTCTCCATTTTCTCCAACTCCCATGGGATGTGATGTTCCACCGCCGTGCATTATCTCAGGTGGGTGAAGTTTGGCTCAGTCAGCATAGGAAACTCAGTGAGGATCCGGGCGGACTCGTTGTTGGCAGTGCCAGCATAGTGGAGTCTAAATGAGGTTGATGGTGATTGGTAGGCAGAAATGCTGGCATATGTCTCACCAGTCCACCAGGCATTGGCCTTGCAGATTGACCCTTTCAGCAAGAAGAAATCACCCCGAGAATGGCCTGAGACACGTTGGCGAGCACAAAAGTCCAGGTAACTTTCGGAATCCCAGGTTCAGCAGGATGGTGGGGGATGGTGCGTGTGCCATAAATCTTGATGGCAGTGCCATTGGCAGCCACCTGAAGGTCCGTCTTCGGCCTCCGATGGTCCTGGGATGGTGCAGGGAAAATGCTGACCCCGTCCCCTGAGTCCAACAAGGAGACGGTGTCCAGCACTGCGGTTCCACACAGAAGAGAAGGCAGCTCTTTTTCACTTGACCAGCATCATAGGCCACTACTGTGGGCTGGTCTGCTCATTTCCTAAAAATGAGCAGGGCTGCCTGCACTTGCGGGCCTTGGCACCAGGTAGAGGTAGTAGCTGGTAGGCATGTACTGGCCAGCGGGTAAGAACTTGCCCGCTGATGATGATTTTCCTTCCAATCTCCTTGTGCCTCCAAAGGCACTGAAAATGACCAAGTTGCACTTCTGTGCCACACCCGCATCTGCTGCAGCCGCCATCTGCTGGACCGTGTCGAGTTTCTGTGCAGCAATCACGGTTCAGGCATCCTTGGGCATTTGATGCATGAAGAGGTTCCGAAGAGCTGTTTCATGTCGAGGGTCTTCATGTGGGCCAGCAGTTCTGTGGGCTTCCAGTTGCAGAGGCCATCCAGTTCTAGTAGCTAGGCAGCCTTGTCATCCTCTGTGAGGGTGTAGGCTTTGAGCAGGGACTCTTTGTGGCCGGCATACTTATTGTCAGCCGGCGGAGTCTCCAGGGCAGAACTGATCCTGTGGGCATTCATCTGGTCCACGGCTGCAATGATATGATAGTATTTGGTCTAGTTGGCCACGATGTTCTGAACATGAAACTGGGACTCAGCCTGGATGAACCCGATGTGGGGTTTGGCTGCCCAGAAACTAGGGAGCTTGATTACGATGGCGTCAACAGCCTTTTTCAGGGGCTGTCTGTCATTGGGAACTCTGGTTGGTCAGTGGGTGCCAGTCAAGTCGGTGATGATGTCAAATGGCGCTCTGATGATGTTCTTCCATGGGGTCACCACTTTAGAGATTCAAATATTCGTGTATTTTGAACTTGAACATGAAAAACATGAATGACTCATCAGCTGACTATTAGTTGTAACATCACATCCACGTAAGTTCTCATGCGTCCAGCATTGCTGGGTCCAGCTGCCAAATTATGTTATCTATGCCATAGTGTACTTTGTTTCTGGACCTTCTTGGCTTTGGTGAGTCCACTAGTAGTGCAATGCTGCACTGTTGGTAGTTTGTCATCAGCTAAAAATTACCAATCACGTTGTCTTCTCAGTATTTATTTTTTAATATTACCGAATGGTGACCTCAAGTTCAAAGCTGTGTACAAGATCAGGTAAACTATTTGTGATCATATATGTGTGCACGCATGTGCATATATGTGTTAAATAAAAAACATTGCCACATCTGGTGTTATGCATGATTTGTAATTGCTACAGAGTCCTTAAAGGAGGCTGTACATAGCAGACAATGTGCACTGATTTGTGTCTTGTGTACAGTATAAGAAGATGAAACAATTTAAGGTGGTGGGGGAGTTTATAAGGAGACAGTGCTCAAACTGGAGACACAGAAGTTCAGATTACACTGCTCCCCTCTGGGAAAGAATCCTCCCAGATTTCAATGTCGATACTTTAAATAGTCTGGTGCATTATGTTGGCAGCAGGTAAACGAGGAGGATGAGGAGTGTCAGTGGGTGGGAGGAAGATGACATTAGTTCCAGGTGGTCTTAGGAGAGAACTGTTGGGTAGGAGATGATTGACAAGGTAGAGCCTCGGGAAGATGTATATCCTGGGAGCAGAGTTTAATTGGATTAAAATGCACCACTAATCGACGGCGATGAAGACGGACATCCTGAATGTGATTAGTCAGTTTGGAAAAATATCGCACTCTTCAGGGCCCAGTCGATGGCCGTTGAAGTTTTATTAGCCCAACTCCTATAGATGGAAACTGAAGCCACTCCAAGTCACCTTCCTTGAAAGGGGTTCCATGGAACAGTTGTTTGTCAAGTTCTTTCTGTCTGTCCAACTTGTGACCCATGCCTTCTTGCATGTGATAATTATGCTGATTCCAGGTTTGAGTTGCGTAGCCTCTGGAAGACTGCTTGCAGATTTTGGAGGGGGCTTTCAAATGTGGCACCCAAGATGACAAGATTATCGATCAAACTAAACAGCATGTCCAATCATGTCCAGCCAGAAGAAGCTCCATTGGCATCTGAAAGGTAGCTGGGGCATTACACAGCCCAAATGGCATTACTTCAATTCATACAGCCCTTCAGTGGTGCAGGGTGCCATCTTCCTGTTGTCCTCAGCAACTTCCATCTGCCAGCACCACTTAGCAAGTCAAGGGTGGTGAACCACTGGGAACCAGCCAGTGCAATTGGAGGGTGTCATCGACTCTTTGTAGAGGGTAAGCATCCTTAGTGGTCACTTGATTAATCTTCTTGTAGTAGATGCAAAACCATCATTTTTTTGCACCAGTACCACAGGCGAGGCCCACAGACTGCTAGAAGGTTTGATCACATTATTTTCAAGCATTATGGTAAGTAGTTACTGCACTTCTTGTCAGCGTTATGGAGGGATATGCTGCACCATCTGACAGACTGATGAACATCTCCTGTGGTTCAACTTGCCTGTGCCACCAAAGCCATCTCTTGAATTAGCAAAGAAATCTGGAAACTGCAGCAGCAATGTAACGAGTTCTTCCTTCTCTCTAACCATGAGACACTCTCCATTCTCCTCCACTATTTTCCATAGCTTTCTCTGAACTGATTTCTGGGGGCTCCATTTTCAATGCTGCAGCCATTTTAGGAGGTGGCCACCGGTGCCAGCATAAGTATTTTCACTCCAGCCTTGAGTGTAACTGCTTCTGCTCTGGGTTTCAGCAGGTATGTATATACCTCCTTTAGGCTGTACTAGTGTTCTCACTGCCATTGCCCCTCATCAGCCACTACTGACTTCCACTAGATGTGTCCCCTCACCTACAGGATCTGTAGTGCCTGCCATGACTAACATCTCAGCACACGGAGGAATGCAGACAGTGTCAACTAGGTGGAGTCCTAGTTTTGCAGCTGGCTGAAGAGACTTACGCAAGGGTATACATGTCACCTGATCCCTCCCAAGGATGGCTTCTGTGGTCAGTGGACTGACCAGATAAAAACTGCCATCCCACCCGGGTTATTTCTATCTCAGGCTGCCCCAGCACCTGTATGGAGATCCATCCACCCCAACTAGACACTTTCCTGACCACGCAGCAGCTCAATTGTATTCCCCATATTGCCCAGGTATCCTTCCAAAGGAGTGTCAAGGAAGCCTCAGTATTAACTAAAAAGGGAAAGGCCATCTTTCTCACCAACCCATCCACCTTGTACCCTCCTGTGCAAATAGTTGAAATTATTATTCAAGTCCTGTTCTATATGTTGCCTCTCGTCATACCTAACCACAGATTCCTGAGGATTAGTGGTACAATAATTAAGCCCACATTTCCTGCACACTATATATACTACTACAGTATAAGTTGCAATGTTATATCTGCAAGGGTTTGCATACCTCTCTCACACACTTCCCAAACTGGTTGCGGAAAACCATGTGATACATGAGCTATCAACAGCGGAAAACCATGTGATAACATGAGCTATCAACAGCTACAGGTAGTGAATGTATGTTGCTAAGGGAACTTTTGTGGTATTATACTGCTTGCAACTTCCATATACCTGCCATTGATCAACTCTCATCATACCCTTCCAACGTTGATACTCACAGTTTAGATCAAGTTTCACCAATTTCTCATGGATAGTTAATGCTATGGCATAACCTGTCATTTCACGTTGTTGCTCCTTAATCCAACTTTCTTTCACAATATATTATGAATCCCCTTTATTATGTACATATCTTAGCACGAAACTATTCAAGCAGCATCTTCAGAAATGATGGCTGACTTCACTCATTCAGCTATCATTGTTTCAAAGAAGTGTTTCAATGATGTCTTTGAAGGGTAAGTTGCATTTTTAGAACATTTGCCAAAATGCTGAGCTAAAACGGCATCACCAGCATTACACCGTAATTTAAGCAGAGCCTGAAAGTTACCAGAATTATTATCGCCATCATTGAGGTGCTTTTCATCATCCCATCCCTTAGTGATCACACAATTTTACTGTTGCTGTGATCGACTTTAAAGCCTCCTGATGTATTTGTGCTGTGTGTGAAATAGCCAGGAAGCTATCATGTCTTCCAGATATTTATTCAAGGAAAGCTGCCATTCTAGTGTAGGCATGCTTGTAATAGTCTGTTTTTTCATGGGGTGCTAGGTGGCCTCCCTGAACTTAATTGTTGAGTTTTACACCAAAGCACCACAATTTTCCCATTTTTATTGATGAAGCCAACACATACTAGAAGATCCATGATCTGGCTCAGATGGTGATCACGTTATCGATGACTCACTGTTAGTGAGACACCCTTCTCATTGGCAGCATGAAGCTTTGAACTATCAGTGAAAGAATCTTCATCAAGTTCGTTGGTAGCAAGCAGTGATTCAACTGCAAGAGAACCCTTTTTCTCAGCATTGGCAGGAAACAGCTATTCAACAGCAAGGGAACAGGAAGCAGTAATTCAATGGCAAGAGAATCATTTTTCTTGGCATTAGTAATCATCGTCAGAAGTGGGTTTTCCTTCAAATAAGTCCAAAATCGAGCTACCTTTCAGCTTCTTTCAGTGTGGTTCTGCCATGCTAGCCAACTAGTTGCATATTATGTTGAGCCCTGACACATGTTTTGATAAGCTACACAATCTTCAACATTCTTGGCATGGCTTCTGGAGAACGACTACATTTATGTGCACTGTGCAGGTAGTTTTGCTAACCCAAACACTCTCAACTTCAATAACTTACGAATTGTTAAATCAATCTAATGCATTTATTATGTCATCAAGTTTAGTCACCATTCGAACTTATGAATATCATTTGTCTGTGCAATAGTACAGATGGTGCTGGAATGTCATGCGAAGAAAATGAAGATCGAAGCCAAAACTAAAAACTAAAATAACGTCATCGACAGGTCAGAAAAAGGATAACAAAATCTCTACCCCATTTAGACCACAACCAGTTAGCTGACCTTTTAACCTCCCCCAAAAAATAAAAAAATAATAATAAATAAATAAATAAAATAATAATAATAATAATAATAATAATATATAATAATAATAATAACTATAATATAACAGCAACAACAACAATAATAATAACAACAACAATAATAATAACAACAACAATAAACAACAACAACAACAATAACAACAAAAATAACAATAACAACAATAACAAAAACAATAATAACAACAACATAATAATAACAACATTAATAATAACAACAACAACAATAATAATAATAAAACACAGAACAGTATAAAAAACACAGACCAACAAATGAAATGAAATACAGACAATCCAAGGCAAATTCCCCATTGTAACTATTGTAAAGTTAGTGCAACTTGAATCCTAGGGTGGACTTCACAGCCATGGCTGCAGCTCAACAGGTTGATAATGAAATGGAAGCATACAACGTGGCCAACCAGGTCTGATTCTCTAACATTATACTATTTCACTCTTGCCAGCGAGGGATCTCGCTCTGTTCACAACTTGATTTGAACAGCTGTAACTGGGGCGTACCGCAGTTGATTGAGTAGCAATAAGGTCTTACCTGGCTGCAGAACTGATAATGGAAATTCTGGTAGTGGAAGTCTATTTAGTCCATCTGCATTGGCAAGTTCCTTCCCAAGTTTATAGTCAATGTGGTAGCTACATGCCCCCAATGTTAGTACCTGCTCTAAAATCGGGCTGAAGCCATGGCAGGGACTGTCTTGTGTTCACTGAACAAATTGAACAAATGCTGTAAGGGTTTATGATCCGAATAGATAGTGAATCTATGGCCATTAAGAAAAGTACAGTATGGAACTTATTAACCCCATGAATACAATTGCCAGGGATTTCCTGTCCAATTGTGCATAATTTATCTCTGCAGGTGTGAATGAATGTGATGTGTAAGCGATGGGCTTGTCAGTGTCATCATCCATCTGGTGGGAAAGTAATACTGCCCCCACACCATACAGCGAGGCATCACAAGCTAGAAACAGCTCCCAATCTTGGTCAAAATGAACCTGCAAACATGGTGTGCTAAATTTCTGTTTAGCCTCGTTAAGCTCCTCTGTTCCTCAGGATTACACCTAACAGATATCCTTTTGTAGCTGTTTGTACAGTGGTGCCAACTTGTTGGCTAGTTGCACTAGAAATTTGCCATAGTAATTGACCAGCCTCAGAAAGGAATGGAGCTGTGAAACAGGAGTGGTAGTGCTCAACTATTGCACCCGAACCTTTTCTTTTGCTGGCCAAATTCCATGGGCAGATATGTGGTGTCCCAAGTACGCAACAGCTAGTTGCATAAATGCACACTTCTCATGCTTCAATTTGAATCCTTCTTCCTCCAGTGTCATCAGGACTTCTCCGAGGGTTTTCCAGTGTTCGTGCTTTGTCACCTCTGTCATTAAGATGGCATCTGTGTAAGACACTCCAAATTGTAAACGAGTGTACTGGTATAGATAGACCTGATGGCCACTAACTTCTTCGACTCATCATCCAATGGAATCTGTTGGTATATGTGTGCGAGATCCAACTTTGTAAATGTCTTTTCTACCCACGAAAAGTGCCAGGAGCTCATTGATAGGTAGAGGGTATTGGTACCTTTGATGCCTTGTTGATTGTGTAACTTTATAGTCCCCACATATTCGGATGGAACCATCCTTTTTAATCACAGACACAATGGGAGCACCCAACTCTGCAAACCGCACTTTCTCGATGATTCCCACCAACTGCTCCAACTGATTCAATTCCTGTACAACTTTGCCTCTAAGTGCAAAAGGGACTGAACGTGGTTTACAAAAATGGGGTGGTTCTGTTGGGTCGATGTGGATCTTGACTGGGTTCCCAACCACTAACCTAAGTTCAATCCTTGAACACATGCCTGCATGTTTGTCCAAAAGAAATTGTAAAGTTTGTGCATGGCTCACTCGCACTTGATGTATGCATCCCCAATCTAGTTGGATTCCCAATGCCAGTCTCTACCGATTAAACGTGGGTTCCTTCCAGCTACCACCATCAATTCCAACTCTGCTTGCTGAGTTTGTAGCTGACTGTAACTGCATAGTTCCAGAGATCTCTGTGTATGTGCAAAGCCATTTGTTGGTTGGCTGTGCAAGGAAGGTGCTAAATGCTTTGGCCATATTTGATGATATGTGGTAGCACTAATTATGGACATAGCGACACTTGTATCTACTTCCACATCCAATATGGTGTTGTTCACTTATACTGACACCCATGATGGGGTCTACCTTCCTTTTTCCCCTCCCACCTAGTGCAAAGAGCATGTAGGCCGTCTCATCTTCCCCATCTCCTCCTGTTCAGTGACTTGATGCATTTGAACTCATGACTGGTTGTCTGGATGACCCAACCAATACTCTCTAGGATGCTGTTTCTTGCTCCTGCAGACTCTGGCCAAATGTACTTTCTTTTTTACAAGAGTGGAAGATAGCAGTCTTGCAGCAATCTCCTGCAGTATGTGTCCCTCCAGAAATATCACAGTTGTGAGTCCCACTCCGTAGCTACTGTGTTTTAGGCTCGGTTGCCATACTCTATATGGAACCCTGTTTGGATAAGGATAAGGGATTGTTCTGTTATAGGTCTTGTTGTTCAGCTGCTTCAGCTGATTGAGCCAACTCAAAAGCCTTTCTGAATTTGAGGTCTGGTTCAGCGAAAAGACAGCATTGAACATTCACTTCCCTGTTCACAGACCGGACGATCACGCAACATGTCGTCCAACATCGCTTGGAAGTTGTAATGTTCAGAAAGCCTGCATTGTTCAGCCTCAAATTCTGCAACTTAATCATTTTGTTTCTATGAGCAGGAGTTAAATTTGAATATAATGACTGATGGAGTTGGGGTGAGGTGCTCCTTCACTAGCTGTGTCAACTCTGTGAATGACTTGACCATTGGTCGCTCAGGAGGTGTTATGCTGGGATGAGTTTGGTAAGTACTCACTCCACAGCAGCTTAGGAGAATAGCTCGTTGCTTTGCTGGTCATTTACATCGTTAGCAGTGAAGTACAGGTCCCACCTTTTCACAACATGCTGTCCAGTCCTCAGGTCCCCGGTTGAATGCACAGATACTGCCACTGTAAATCCTTGTTACCACTTAATGTAACCCCGTTACACAATTCTTCTAATACAATTCAACAAGTCCCAAAACAGTTGCCCCAAGGCCTGAATGAACAAGGCTGACCTCATTGACTGCATAGGGTATATAGAAAACTTCAGAGTCAAGATGACCATCCAAAATACCGTTAAAAGCACTCAATAGTTAGCAATTATAGTTTAGTTTTTCACAGTCCAGAATATTGGGTATAGAATCCAAAATCCAAAATATCTCATTCCTCAGCATGACTAGATTTCAACAGAGCTTGACATTTTGGAGAGTACTGCAAAACGGCTGATTTCATAGATAGTCTCCATGATCGTATAATTTTCACTCCTTTTATATAATCATCAATACCCAGACTTAAGGCATGGCCATAACATGGAATGGAAAGCGAGCCCCTCCAGGGGAGTTGGACGGAAAGCTTGATATTGCCGTGAAGGCATATCTATGCACATATTACTGTATATTCACCCGTTAAAAATAGGAATGGGACACTTGTCTTAAATAATACGGCTAATATAAATTTGGGAAGAGTCATCATAGTGAAGAGACCAAATGTGAAAGCAGCAGATTTTTAGCAAATGAGTATGTCACTGCTTATGCAGAAAACAGAACTATGCTTACTAGTAAAGAGTGCAAGCTATTGTGTGGCGAGTGAAGGTGTGATGGAGGGAGAGAGGATTAATTTTAGCACTAATGATACTAGGTTTAAATAATAATTATGATTTAATCTTGATATTGCTGAGCCTGTTAAGGCCATCACATATATATTACAGCAGAGTGTGGAACTATTTAGTAACTAACCTAATATTAAAAAATCAACAGTAATAAAATTATCCACAATATTAAGTTACGAGTGTCCTGCTGCTCAGGGATGGGGGGGATGGGAGGGGACCAAAGATCATTCCTCAGCTCACCATACAACAGTTCCTTTCTCCTCTGCCACCACTTCCCTACCCAATACATAACACACTTGCCCACCTCCTCCATCACTGCATCACTTACTCCCTCCACATCTTTACCCAAAAGCAATGCCACCTTTCCATCCTTACTCACTCTTCTAAATTCATTCAGCCACTGTCCTGCCCCTACAATTCTGCGCACCTCATTCCATCAGTATCAGCCGATCCATCTCAAATTCCCCGCATATCATCTAGAAATGTTCCACATCCTCCCCTGCTAAACTATCACACATTATACACCTCTCATCCCTAACTATCCCACATCTCTTCTTATCCTCTAACAACCCAGCTGATGCAGTCCTCAGTTGAAATTAAACTGCCACCTTCCTGACCATGCATGGACCTCACATACCTCTTCACCGTTGCACCATTCTTTGCCGATTTATAAAAATTCAGCATACTCTTTACGTTTACTTCCTCCTCCCAGTCCTTCTCCATTTCTCACCTTCACTTTCCCCTTCCACTTGCACACTGACCCAACCTCATTGTTTATCTTGTACTTTCTCCTCAAGATCTCATATTCTTCTCACCATCCAATTCCTCCATCCTCTCTTAGTTTATTTAAAACAACTTTTACCAATCTGCTCTGTTCCAATATCTTACCAAACAAAACCTTCATCTCTTCCCTCCTCTCCTCTAGCTTCCTCCACCTCATATCTCCCCGTATTGCCACTCATGCTACTATGTTAATTGCCCCCAAAAGTCTCCTACCCACTCTCATCAGTGCTGACTCCAACTTCTTGCAAGCATTCCGTCCTCCTGTCCACCACACTTCGGCGGCATGCTCCATACTAGGTCTCGCCACACCATTCTTCCTCTGTCTACTTCCACCTGCCCATTCACTCTACTCATCCATATTACTTTTCCAACCCACTCTTCTGCCTTCTTTGCCATTTTCTCTAACTGAACATTACCCCTTAGCTTCCTATCAAACCATATTCCTAAGTACTTGAATTCTTTGACCTCTTCCAATATCTCTTCTGCTTTACTACCATGACCTTGCTCTTCTTGCTATTAAATTTCATCTTCCACCTTAACACATACGCCTGTACCACATCCAACATAGCTTGCAGTTCCACCCCTGAGTCAGCCAGAAGAACAATATCATCTGCATACATAAGTGCTCCACACCAGCAGCGTACCACTTTTACTCCTAGCTCAGCTCTCTCTAATTCCTCTGCCATTCCCATCAAATAAATATTGAAAAGAAGTGGCGACAAAGGAGGACATCCCTGCCTATGTCCATTCTCCACATAATTGGTTCACAGGGGAGTTAGATGGAATTTATTTTGCTGCACATGACATAGCTATCTATGTTTCTTTCAGTAGCTATGTATTCACCATAAGTTCACCCCATAAAAATATAAATGGGCTTGAGTTTCCCCTATTTGTACACAAAGAGCAGGAGCATGCTGTCATGTGTAGCTACCAAAGCCAAGGAAGCTTGAGCTCACCATTTCCAACTGCGCATGTATAGTTATTATATAAAAACACGTTAAACTTTTTCCTTTTTAAAATTTTTGTTTTCATTTATTTATCATTTTTATTTTATTTTTAATTCTTCAAAGCAGAAGGATTGAAAATCTGCCACACACTGAAAATGTTTTTGTTATTAAATTAACTTTGCATAATGCAATTCACTTGTCCATAACCAGTTAACTAGATGGTTTTATGCACTTGATATCGATTCAAGATCTACAACTCCGGTTAGCACAAATGTCTGAAAAAACCCTCAAGCTACTTAAGTTTCTACACAGATTATACTACTACCTAGAGTTACTTGATATAAATAGCATGGAGAAACTCAAAGGAGCACTCAAGAACCAGCTATAAATGACATCTGTAGCTATAGCTGCTTGCATTGTTCTAGGTTTGTTTCAAAGAAGGAAATCCACAAATGAAAGTTTACTTGATTGGCTAGCACACAGCTAGGCTAGCTAGCAATTTTGGCTCTCAATAGAGCGCTTGAATGCCGTGAGAAAGCTATAGCTACAAATCACAGGTTATGCTCTTTAGTTTGGGGCAGAGAGGAAGATGGTTTCCCATGCAAGAGCCTGTCACTCCAAGGACATACTATTTGTCCTCCTGGTTGTAGAGTCACTGGGAGGTTGGAACCTGACAGCCTGTCAGACTATCACCAGCATTGGCCATGTCCATGGGCAACACTTGAGAATACCTCCACCTAAAGGCACAAAGCACCTTTTTCAGCAATTCACCATCTCCATGTGGAGAGGGAATGCTTCCCTCTCGATTTGGCAACAACCCTCATGCCCTGCTACAGTGGATGGTCTTATTTACCACCACCAGAAAATTTGCATTTTCTATGCATGTATTCACTGAATGTATAAAGCCTTAAAAATGTACATAGCACCAGGGTACCTGTCTTGAATAAAACAGGCTTGGGAATGGTAATATGAAAACAATTTGGCTCTGACAGTGTGGGCAAGTGCTGCTTATGCAGAAAATATAACTATGCTTCTAACATGGTGGGTTTATAGCCACAGGTATGAGTATGCATTTTTACAGGTATCTGAAAATAGTTATCTGAAATCTTAACATGTATGCGGTCAGTTCTTTCTCCAGCCAAGTTGTTTTCTTTTACCATTGCCAATTTTATAAGCCATCATTAATTAGGACAGGTGTCCATTCCTATTTTTTATGGGCAAATTTATGGTGAATTCGTAAGTTTTCTGTTTAATTCGCTTCGCTCACCAATAAAGAAGCTAACATGGTTCAATATGCAGCGGGTTCACTCTGGAAGCCACAGATATAAGTATGCATTTATACATATATCTGAAAATAATTATCTGAAATATAAACAGAAATATGTACTATAGTGAAGATTTCAGTTTATAATAATGTAAATACATTTTTCGTTTCATAGAATCCATCCCAAAAGACATACTGTTATGACCCTGTCGTTTGCCATCAATACTCAGTTAGGCTTTATCAAATTGGAAGCAATGATGACTGCATGCTGCATTGGCAGAAGGGCAGTGTATGTATGTGTGTGTGTGTGAGAGAGCATGTGCATGTGTGTGTTTGTGTATGTGTGTGTGTGTGAGTGAAAAGCAATTTTTGTCCCTTTAATAGTCTGAACATATAGTAACTTGCCATGAATGTTGATAATGAAATGGGAAATCAATAGGACATGTTTTTATCATAAGCTAGTTCAATTTTTTTAATACAAATCCGCCATAGTTTTCAAGATTATCAAATACAAATTTGGTATTAGGAACTAGTATCATTTCCAATCAGCAGACAATATTTGGCGAGAGTTTATGACTATCATATCTTAGCTCTATCTAGCAAGATAAGCTAAAGTCACAGGGAATGAAAATTATTTGTGTATTTGTCTTCAAAATCATATTAGTCTTGTAGCACTCGGTGTCACCACCATTGAGAAGCTTCCTTAGGTTCTAGTAAAGCTATTACACTTGATCTATGCATGTTTCTTTAAAAAACAGGAGTGTTACAAAAACGCATTAACTAAATCTCTGGCAGGTATTAACCAGCAACAATTCACATTTGCCTGAGAAGCCAAATTCTTTTTTCTAGCTTCAAACCTGATGCTATTTTCTCGATCTTCCCTTCACCATCTCAGTTTACATAAGACTTCTGTATTTATGGTGGGTGGCCAATTCATGTTTCTTACTGATGAATGGTCAGTGCATAGGTAGATACATATAAAGGGGAAAAATGTAAATGCAAAATATATATATTGGATTGACTAGATTCCAAAAAATTCAATTTTTTTGCCAAATAATGGAGGAAGTAGGTGAAAGGTGTAGCTAGCCTAGTTGGAAATGGAAGACAGCATAGTGGGCAGCGAGAACTGAGGGTAGGTGACTCTTTGAAGGATGGCTTGAGGCAAATAATTCAAATGTTATACTCTGTGGTTCCAAAATCAACTTTAAAGTATTTAACGCTTCTGTCAAGCACATGAAAAGGCCCATCATAGGGCCAATGGAATGTCCTATGCATGTAATGGATGAAGACATGAGTGGAAGTATGTAGACCATGTGGAATCTAGAAAGCCTTCTGGCCATAATAGAGACTGCACAGATCTGGGCCATTTGTTGATGAGGAGGTCTGCAAAGGAGTCTGGTTAAATTTGTAGAGGGGTAGTCATAAGGAATTCATCAGGAAGGCACAAGGTTGTAATGCAGACCTTCTAAGCAGCAGATCTTCATGATATTCCTTGAGGGCTGTGCGCACACCAAGGAATACGATTGGTAGCTGACCACACCAGGGGATGGAATCATTAGTCAAACTTTCAGTACTGCTATGAGCTGGTAATGCATCTGTTTGATCAGAGATTTGGATTGAATGTGACGAACCGGTGGACTTCAAACCACAGAGTTTAAGCAGATAATTTCATAATTGAAATATAAACTGCCAACCACAATCAGAAGTGACTGTTGCTGGTGCCCGAAGTGGAAGATTCATCCAGAGAGAAAAGCTCTGGCGTAAGCCTCAGCAGTGCAATCCCTCATTTGAATTGCTTCAGGCTATCTAGTGAAATAATCAATAATTGTGCAGATGTAAGAGTGTCTAGGGTCATCAGGGGGGAACATGAATTGGTCCTGGAACCTGGAGGCCGAAATTGGAAGACTCTGCAGAGGACTGGCTTTATGCCGGATATCGTAGACTGCTGGATGCTGGTAGTTTGTGCCCACGAAGTGATTTCCTTGTTGAGACAATGCCAGACGTAGTGTTACATGATGACCTTGCGGTTAACCTGCCTCCAGGAATCCAGGAAGGGAGAAAGAGTGAAACGTGTTAAAAACCTTGCAACAGAGGGAACCAGGTACGTATTACAAAGAATGCTGTGTTATATGCCTGGAGCCTGGACATATTCCAGTTTCAGGGAAGTGACAGCAATGCCAAGATGTTGGATCTCT
The DNA here is from genome assembly GCA_028752905.1 of Cladorhizidae sp. MBARI D1340-BT2. Taxonomy (NCBI): domain Eukaryota; kingdom Metazoa; phylum Porifera; class Demospongiae; order Poecilosclerida; family Cladorhizidae; species Cladorhizidae sp. MBARI D1340-BT2. Next base: position 17,344,226 of record JAQNBH010000011.1, read on the forward strand.
AAGTTGGTTGAGCTAGTTATAATCCAAAGTGAGTGTGACTACTGTGACAACAGACTCTGTATCGGTGAGAGGGCATCAGTGATGATATTGGATCCTGAATGTCATTTTTAATTCCTTGATGAAGGACAGATGCATGATATGTCGATATGTGCACTTATCTGTAATGCTAGAGTGCCCAAGGTCAGTGACTTGTAGTCAGTTTACATACAAAAGTACCAATCTTCCAGAAAGTGGCAGAAGTGTCAAATAGACAGTTAAATTTCCAGCAGCCAAAGGTAGGGTAGTGAGTCTCAGAGTCATGAAGCTTACATGACAAGGAGATGGGTGTCCAATGATCATTCAAGACTCTTGAACAGCTCCAACAGCTATGTTAGAAGAGTACACCATGATTGAAGTTGAAGCAGAGGATCAGGATAAGTAAGCAATGTGATGTTTGGCAGTACTTGTTTGCTGATTGTCAAATACCTCCTGGGAATCTGATGCCCAAATCCATACAGTGCTCTTACCCTTAAGGAGTTGGGAGTTGGTAGATGGTATGGAGAATGTTTGCACAGTTGAGAAAGAAACCATGATATAAGTTGATGAATCCCAGGCACTGAAGCACAACTTTATCCTTAGGTGATGGAAAGATGTGAATGGCTTCAATACGCCTGCAGTATTGAAGTGGTGACCAAGGAAGATACCAAGTTGGCATCAAGCTGGAGCTATATTGTGCCAACTGTGTGAAGAAGATCTGCAGTTGTTGCTCATGCTCCTCAGGTGTTTTGTTGGCTATGAGAATCTTAACAAAAATGCTAGTAATGCCACAACAAACCAGATCAATCAAGCGCTGGAAGGTCTGGGCCACATTGCAGAGTACATCTAAAAGTACTGGGTTGGGGTGGGAGGGTTCATCCGAACCTCAACTTCTGCATGATGTTCCTGTGGCAAACTGGGTCTCCATTAGATGAAACCAGAGTTTGGTCTTCCGGCTAAAAATGGGTAGCTTCAAGGAAACTGTGTAGACAGTGCAGTTGGTGCCACAGAAGGTGTAGTAACAGGCAGACCTCTATCCATGGTTAGAGGATGTGGAAAGGATTAACTAGAGAAGGTACTGGATATGAACTTGACATTCATAGTCACCAATGAGGTGGTTGATATCATAAGCTCTGATTGTTTAGCATGCTGCTTCTAACCCCAGCCATCCTTGCCAACCACTGAATAACACTTCTTGATTTTAGAACAGGTTTTCTTCAATTTGATCTTCTTTCCCTGCATGCTTTTATATCATTGATATCAGACAGATTCTGATATTCAATTCCTATGACATTGTATAGCTAGGGCATCAAAAAAGAAACAAGTTCCATGCTGCATCTAAATCTTCTTGGATGCTCCTACGAGTTGCTATCTTTGTACATGTAGCTTGTCAGTGACCAAGTCGTGACTCAAGTAACAGAGTTGAATCATAGCTTATCTTGATAGTGACCAAATCACATATTGTAGATAGGCTTAAAAGAGAACTCGAGTTTCAAAGATTACAATAACCTTCTCAACAATCATTCTCAACATTTTGACTAGAGCTCTAGTCGAAGCATCGAGAATACAATTTGAAGTTGATTGTTGAAAAGGTTATTGCAATGATATTATGTCAGCTGAAGGTTCATTGAGAGTTTCCAAAGATGTTGAATAAGCACTCAGGGCCAGCATTCAAATATCAAAGCACTAGAAGGATCTTGGAAAGATGAGCTAGACTTGAGTATGCTAAAGGAGAGTATGAGAGATCAGCTGCAGTACCTGTTCTCCACTCTATCATACGTGGCTGACCAAAAATGTCAATTACAGCTTCAGCACATATAGAATGGAAGTTGATAATTAGCAGCAACACAGAAAGCATGGTAGCTGTCAACTACAGCATCAATTTCCTCAGAATTGTCTGACATGAAATGTTTGCAAAGACAAACAATAGCATGAGGGGAACTCTGTACTCGATTACATGGGTCAAGGAATGATAAATCGATTACCGAATTTGGCTAACATTTTCAAACCAGCTGTCTATAGAACAGGCATACACTATTAAAGAACTTCGCTTAATGATGGTTCTCACTTCATATTCAAAGAAAAAGTAGGATTACTGTGGTAATGGTCAAGCCAACATTGGATAGCTGATTTTCTTGGTGATAATATATAGTTGCTGTTTGTGATTTCCTTGGTTGCAGTGATGATCTCAGTGATACAAATAAGAAATCAGGTGAGGAAGGTGGTCAGTAGAATGTGGCAAAAATGATTTTCAAAGAGGAGAGATCAACAGAAATTGACGGGAAGATAATGGAAGCAAGTAGAAATAACTTGACATAAACTGATGCCTACACAGTGTCAATTTCAATGTAGTCGATAAAAATGGTAGTCTGAGAGGAAGATTTCAGAGCCTAAGACATCTGGGTAAGTCAAGTTATCTACAAGAGCAATAATGTGGGGTGTGTACATATATGACAAACCTGTGAGTTCATCAAAAAAACTGTAGGCATTAAAGTAGAATTTATTTAGGTCGTTAACTACTAATTTGGGTAGTGTTGATAGTTGGGGGCAAGTGGCAGATGTGGAACTAGGAGAGAAGAAAGAAGAGAATAGCAGTGCTGAGGACTGGTGGGAGGAGATGATTGGGGTATTGGAGATTGGAGATTGGAGAAGGGAGATGAGTCAGTGTTTTTTGGGGGTGGCGTGGGTGGAGGATGCGACAGGGAAACAGTCCTTAGTTGATTGCTAGAGGAATGTGGTGATAAACGGGAGCTCAGGGATGAGCCTTTGAGGCGGTAGGTTGTATGTGGGAGTAGGTAGCAAGAGTTTTGTGAGGGGGAAGGCATGGATGTTGAGGTGGTAGGGGATAATAGGAGAATAGATGGCAGAAGAGGTTTGTAAGGGAAGCTGGTTTTGGTGCGCAAGATTTGTAGACTTCAGGAAAAGGCGACGATTTGAGGAAAAAAGTTTTGATGTATTAGTAGTGAAACTGGTGGAGGTGTTTAACTTAGTGATGTGATAAGTGTTTGTGAGAAGGGAAACAGAAAAATTGCAGGGGGGACTGTTCAACACTTACAGTTGGAGAAGCTGGTTTGGGTGAATTTGGTGATAACCACTTGAAGGTGGGAGGACTGATGAGAGGGAGGAAATAGTTGCTTGCATGGCATCCGATTCTCCTTGAATAGGGTTGGGTCATGAATCCGAGGACTTCCGAAGTGCGAGTGTCAGGAAAATCAGATTCAATATTTTGTACTAAGATATATAACAAGGTTAGGGAAGTACAACACTGAGGCAGTAGGAAGACAAAGGGATATATTACAGCTGAGCAAGAGTGGTGGAGATAGTGACACAGTTGCAGTGAGACCTGGAGGAGCTAGACTCACACTAAATCATATTTCTTCTCTATTGGTATTACAGACACATTTGACAGTGTTGCCAGCACTGGGGCCCGGATTTGTTTCCACGTCTTCAGAGAGCACTAAAAGTAAGGAACCAACAATTGCCGAACTAGGAGTAGTGCGACAACGAGAAGGGAGCATTGACAAGAACTACGAAGACCTTTGGGTAAAGAAGCACGAATAGATGGATAGCTGCCAAGAGCAAGATCAATGTACAAATAGGGTATAGTGACTTGTAGTGGACATTTAGCTCTGACAAAAGCCGGTAGGGGATTGTAAGCCGTAACAGAGAAATGAGAAGGGAGTCAGACTTGATTGCCTCCTAACAGACACTGTCATAAACAACAACAGAACAACTTCATTTCTTGGAAGCTAGTTCACTACAGAACTATTTGGACATTCTTCCAGAATAGCTCCTTCTAACGAAAGATGAGAAGAATTGTTGTAACTGTCTTGCTATTGGCATCCTTCACAAGCCAGAAGCACAATCAATGCACACATCAGAAAGTATTTTTGAACATCATATGCTGTGGAGGAGTTACCTGTGCCAAAAAGACTGCGGAAATGGCTAGAAATTCCATGCAAATAAGAGGCAAGAAGCTCATCTGGAAATTACATTTTCCTTTCTTACATGTACATATATGCAGGCACAGCAAACTCAAGAAAGATGTGGAAGTACTAGAACAGATCAAGAATCTTCTAAAAACTCACATTTTGCCAGCTATTTCATTGCAAACCCAAACACTCCTTTGTCCTAACTTTGAACATCTATACAATTTATGGAAATCCATATTTTCAAGTTTTGAAATGGTCATAAACTTGCAACAGTTCACTCAATTTTTGTGTAATTTTTTAATGCTCTGTGATATGAGTGTTTCAGATCCTTTTACTGCGAGTGTTGTCTAGTTATGGTCATTAGAAGGGATGACCATTGTGTGTTAATCAGTTTTAGAGACTTGGTTGCAAAGGAACTAATGAATTGATGAATGTATAGTTATGTATGTGGAAAGAGAACATGCTCATCTAGAATCCTTATCCTCTGTGTTGTGCATGATGTGTCTTCCCCTCCCTCCCTCCCTCCTTCCAGTGAGCCTGTTCTGAGTGTGGAGGTCAAGTGCAATCATAGCATCATAGTTTTTGAGCAGTTAACAATGCTCATGCGGCATAATTTGCTCCACTCATAACACAGTTAGTGCTTTAGGCTGCCAAACTCCATGTTAGGTGCAGTGTGGACAGGCCTGATTGAACACATCTGATAACATTGGCAGGGGGTGGGAAGGAGACAGCACATTAAAAGTGGGTGGGCTGAAAAATGTCAATTACGTCCCCTGTTCTTTCCAGGGGAGTTCAAAGGTAATCCCCAACCCCCAAGAATTTTTTTGACATGAAATAACAGTGTGAGAGGAAAATTCGACTATATTCACAATAAGCTTTACATCTAATTACATTATATACATTGAATACTAAAAGTTCCCCAAAAACTTCATTCGTTCATCATTGTTGACAAATTGTTTTTCCACCATACGCAAGTCCAAAGAATCTGTTAGTTTCTTGTGGATGTGAAGAAGTAGGCAGTTATTAAGCCTTACTTCCATCATAGTTGAACGGACATGTGTTAAAACATGCTTTAGAGCTGAGAATGTCCTTTCAGAAGTTGCAGACGTGATAAATACAGACGTAGACGTTGGTGCACTGTTGGCAACATTTGTTTAAAGATCACTCTCTTATTCATTACATCACATATTGTGAATACGGAAGTGACTTCTTTCACCTCTGGACTACCCTGTTTGACTACATCCTGTAACAGTTGAAGGTGCCTAGCTAATGCAGGCATGTCAACATCATCTTTATAGCAGGAATCCTTCAGATCCTTCAAGGTATCTTCATAATCCTGACCATTAGCTGCACTTATGAGGTTTTTTTTCAATTGCAATGACAGAAGGAATATGCTTGTCATTAAATCTGTCCTAGAGCTCACCACAAAGTAGGTCACAAGCTTCAAAATACATTTGACGAAAGTAGGCCTTTGCATATGTAAAGATATTTGGAGCACTCCCGATAAAGGACATCTTCTGTAGCGAGGCAACCCTGGCTTTACCGATATTGTGTTCCTGGGCAGTGGAGACTATCATGTCGTAAATTTTTTTCCACTAGACCTTCCTCTCTTGAAAAACTCCTTGGCTGCATCAACAGCAGAGAGAGCATCATTCAAGGCTATATCTTTCCGTGAATGAAACTTGCTCTGCTGCACTGAACAAGAGATGGCTGAGTCGAAGTCCAAATAATGTGCTCAATTTTTTCCAATGAATGCAACAATCCACTTGCCTTTAACCACACTCATCAGGTGTAGTTGAGTGTATTTCATAGTTTCCAACAGCAAGGTATAGTCAGTGAGAATAGCTTCTATGGCAGTAGTTCTTGCTGTCCATCGGGTTGGGCATAATGGCTTCAAAGTAACGCAATCTTCAGCTGATTCTTGCATTTGTGATGAAAAGAGATGTGATCGTTTTGGAGAATATTGGTTTACTGTTTCTAAAACATCCCGAATACACGGCAGTTTCCTTCCAATGTCTTGTAGACGAAGGTTCAACGAATGTGCACAACAATGTACAGCAATTGCAGCTGGATTTTCATTTTTAAATCTTGTTGCAACACCTGATCTTCTTCCCTGCATATTGGAAGCCCCATCGTATGCCTGTCCCCTGCATAATGATATTGGGAGGTTATACCTGATCAAAAGATCCTTTAATACACTGAACAGGATCTCAGGTTTAGTGTCTGGAACTCGAAACAAGACAATGAGATCTTCTTATACAGTGTAATCAGCATTAACCCAACGAATAGATAAGTTCAGCTGTTCAAAATTACCTTCTTCTTCATGATTATCTCGTATTGCTATCCCTCGACGAGTAAGGTATTTTAAACCTTTCAGCTGCATTTCAAGGCCTTCCCTTCGGATTTTTTTAACTTGTTCAGTTTGGGAGTTTAGCTGGCTTGCAATTGTCGGCATCCCTTGAGCATTCCATTTTAGTTTGGCTTCTTTATGATTACGTGAAGTTTCATGGACAGTAAACTTTTCTAGGGCCTTTTTCCAGTTGTTGAACCCCAATTTAGTAAACATGTTTTCTCCCACTTTGCTGAAACAAAGTAAACTGTGATTGCTAACGTAACGGCAGTAAAGACAAAATAATATTTTATATTTAACACAAACACTCAGCCATGGATATTCTTTATGCCATTTGGAATGAAAATTTCTCTGTCTGAACGATAGTACTGATAATGTTGCTTTATCCACTGGTTGAAAAGCTTTTCATCAGTACTACAACATGAGCTATACAGGGCTCACTTGAATGCTCTGGATGTGGTAAAACAAGAGGACTTACAGTTTCATCTATGATATCATATGCTTGATTACTGCCAGCATAATCTTGAAGACTGGTATATATCATCACTTAGTGTGTCTTCTAATTGAGAAGGGACTACTCCACTATTAGTCAGGCAATCTCTCATTTGAAATCCTTGCTTGCTAGTTTTCCAGCTTGAGAAAAAGTAACTTGTCTTTTGGACATGATGAAGAGTATTACTAACATTCAAAGCTGCTAGTCACATGTCGTAGTAAGGCTGTCACATGGATAGCCGAGACTAAAAGCTGTAAATCTAGGGTTAACTATTAGTAATTACCTAGTTATGGTAACTGGTTATGCTAGTTAGCTGCCTAATTATGCATGTCAAATTTTGGTATGTAAATGTACTATATAAGCTAGTGACTTTAAAATTAGGGAGGGGCAGAGCCCCCCTAATAAAATAGTGTAGGAGCTAGAGCCCCCCCTGCCCCCATGCTTTCTCCACCCTTGATTGTGGAGTTAGGACTGTTTCAGTTGATGAGTGACCTTTATGTTGATCTAAGAAACCATAGAGACATTCAACATGAGTACACAGCAGGGCAGATCTAGAGTATCAGTAAGGGGGGGGGGGTTTATTCTTGGACATGAGTTTGCAATTGAGGATACTCATCAAAATGTAACATGGCATCCATACATGTTACTATATATTGATAAAAGAGAGAGAAATAGTTCTAGACATTCATGCCTTTCTGTCCACCTAGTTTTACATAGACATTTCAGTTTATGCACTCTATTTTCTGGAGCAAAAGTGTACAAAATTAACTCAAGAATTAGATTAAAATAAAGATACACTTCATTTATGACATCAATTGTATTTCGAATATCAGGCACAGACCATGATTTTGCTACAGCCAAATATAAAAACATGTGAATGACAATGAGTGTACAAAGCAAGTGCATTCTTCTTCTTGATAAAAGCCCGAGTCCCTCTTCTTGTGCCAGCTATTGCTGAAGCTCCATCATATGACTGTCCTCTCATATCGTCAACTTCTTATTGAGAAGATCAATAATACCAGCAGCAATGTTTTCTCCAGTAGCCCTTTCGCGGTGGAGAAAGTCCAAAAATATTTCATGGATATGCAGCTGAGCTTGACCAAGATCAACTAATCGGGTACATAAAGACAAAATTTCCAGATTTGCATGCTTGTGTCTGTGACCTCGTCAGCATAATGGTGTAATATTTTGAGGTTTTTATTGGACTTAAAAGCGTTTCACGCAATAAATCTGCCATAATACTTATAATTTCATTTTGTATTACTTTATATGTGTGTTGCTGGTTCTTCTCTCCTAGTTGAAGATGATCCCGTATTATTGGATCGTACTTGGCAACATATTCGAGCAAAGCTAGAAAGTTACCTCTCTTACTGATGTAATGCTCTCTAAGGCCCTGCATAGGAAACCCCTGCATGCTGCAATATTTAACAGCATCAACAATAGCTGAGAGGACGTGTTTATTTCGGTTGGAGGTTGTGTTAGACATTTTTGGATTTGACAATCTATTCTGGTTTCTAGATTTTTAATGTCGTCAGGAATAATTTTGCAACATGTAAAGCATCTTGGTGATATTGAAAATCCCCATGATTAGTTAAATACCTATCTTTTTTATCCTTTGCTTTGCTGACATTTTTGTCACTAGAATTCCCAAATAACCCTTTGTAATTGGTCCAAACACTACACAATATTTACAGTAACCTCCTTCATGTGAGGGTGAATATGACAACCATTCAAACTCTTTTAGCCATGACTTCTGAAATGCTAATGGTAGTTTCTTTCCCTTCTTTATCACTTCAAAGTTTGCATGTTTGCCTTCACTCTTCAAAAATTGATGTTTGTCACTACCTGACAAGGAACTGATTGGTATACTACCAGAAGCAACAAGTCCAATATCATTGAAACCTGTACTTCTACTTCCCATTTCCATGAAAGCTGTTTGCAAAGAACTAGCATCATTAGAATCTGAAGGAATGGACTGGCACACAATGTCAGTTTCTTTAACACCTTCTTCAAATCTCATGATAACCTCACATCCCACTAAATCCAATTCAATATCTGAACTGGGGCCAGAAATGCAACTATTTGTTATCTCTTGATGTGGTCCTGAAGTATCTCCAGAAGAGAGAAAGAGCACTGATGTAGTCTCTTAGGTGACAAACTATCACTTATGGAATGGTCATGTTCAGAGCCAGAAGTAACTCCAAAGGATGACAAGGAACACTGACGTAGTCTCTTCATTTTTAGCCTCTGAGTTCTGATCTGATACTGTAGCACATATTAAACTATGTGGTTGCCAATTGCCACAGCACATTCATCATGTGGTTGCTAGCCTAAGACCACCAACCACATTGCACTCTACCCAACTATATTATACAGATTTGCATGCAAAAATGTTTTGTCCCTACACTAAATAGACCAAGAAAGTATTTAAGCTTGCACATGTAATGTGTTCATTAAAGAAATTATAGACTGAGGGGGGGGGGGGGGGGTTAAACCCCCCCTGGATCTGCCCCTGCACAGAATAAGCAACAACTTGGTATCAAAATTACATGGACAGAATTTTTTTAGTGGCGATTACAAATACGTATGTATGGTTACAACTTTTGGTGGTGTTTGATATGTAGTCCCTCAAGTACTATAGTTCATAGGGTTCAAATATGAAGCGCTCAGCGCTCTGGCCAACTATGGTAGATACACCATGCGCAGTCAAGGCTCTCGCATTCCGGCGCACTTACACTGTAACTAAGGTTGTCCAAGAACAGAGGCGGAGGAAGCTATTGAAAGTAGGGGGGCACAGTATTAAATCATCCCCCCCCCCTCCTCCTCCTCAGGAGCATAGGAGCCAATACAAAATTTACATACTGTAAACTACTGCAAGTGCAAGACCAAGTTTGAGAGGGGAGCTCCAAGATGCATTTCTCAGCAAATTACTATTGTAAAAATCAAGTTTTGGGGAGAGGGGGGGGGGCTCTTGGCTACACCCCTGCTCCTCACCAGTGTTATGGTTACGTTTGTCACATGAAAACATTATACTATATATATATAGCTATTTGCTATTTGTTATATTCAGGTATAACTGTGAAACCTACAAACCTAATCCGGACTGGACCATGGATTGGACTATAATATTGTATGGACTGAAGATGGACGTTAATTTTTGTATTATATATAGCTATAGCTATATATTTTGTTATAATTATGCTGCAAGGTCATTTTACATTAATGAGATGATTATATTAATAACAAAATACTGAAGTAAACAAATAAAACAAATCTTTAAACATGTGAAAACATCAGTGAGGCTATTGTTGCCTACCAAAGCCAAGTTTCCCACATGCACTGCCATTTGTAAAATATAAAATGTCCAACCTCAGTCCAGAGTATATACATGTTTTATAGTTACCCTTATTAGGCTACAAAAAAGACATACAAATCTATCGAGCAGCAAATTTTATTCCAAGATTCAATATAGTCAGTATTATTATTGTATATATTACACAAATGTTTCATCTGCCTTGTGTTAGCAGACGTAAACAAACGAGCAATTTCTGTTAGATCCATGACATCTGTTTCCTCTTTGTGTGCATGCAACAATAAAATGTTACGCTCTTCGGTCATGGTGGATCTGCCTCCTTATGTCCACAAATAGCCAGTCCTTGTCGCAGCAAGAATTATAGACTAGATCTGTTTTAACAATAGAATTCTATTCTCTGATTGTGTCTTCACAGCTTGTGGTTCCACTTGATCAATCACACTATGAGCCTGGAAACATTTGAGTCTAAGTACAACCTCTTTACGGTACTCACTAACTTGATGACGCTCGAACCTTTCCCGTGCTTTCTTCCAGTTGCTGAATCCATCAATTATAAATGCACCTTCATACTTTTTAGTCATAGTCAGTAGGCCTTTGTTGTTGCCTTGAAGACAATACAGGCAGAAAACTTTTCTTTTCGTTGCACAAAAATTAATCCATTTGAAGCCATCTTGGATTTAAAAACTGGAACTTCTGTCCAACTTTCTGTCTGGTAGAAGCTATTGTTGCCTTATCACAAGGTTGATATGGAGTTAACTCTTCCAACACACTACAACACACACTTGTGCAGGGTAAGCCTTTCCTGACCCTATTTAAAGACAAAAATGGTTTACAGTGATGCAGCTCTGGCCTCTATGGAGCAGCTACGCCTCCACGGGAGGATTAATTGTTACTCGCGCATGCACACTCCTTATCTCAGTTATACATTCTCAGCTCAGATATTATTAGTTTCGAATGAGCATGCTCACTAACTTTTTCTGTTGCCTGGTAATATTATTATCATCTCTTTGTCTCTCTTAAGTTACAACAAATTAAGTCCGCTATCCAGCCTAGCAGGGTAGTAGCGACTAGGACACATCCCGACTGCCGGACAGTGTTATTTCAAGAGGCTTCGGCGTTTCAGACTAGGCAGAGATTTACGCCCTCTGCTGAAGCCTAGAGACACGGGGAGACGTGTGGTGCTATATATTTATCGGCTACACGCTCTGCTGAAGGTCTTGACAGACGAAAACTCGCAAGTGGGTCTTTCCCCGTACAGGTTGACTACGAGTACGGTTGTGCGTGGGACGCAGGAAACTCGCTTCAGGGACAACACTCTCCACAGTGCTGAGTAGTCCCGAACATTTGGTCCTTCGAGCCGGATACTATCTTGCTGCCAGCATACTTGCGACCAAGGCTCAGGAGAGAACCGGAAAACCAACAAAGATTGGAGTGGCAAAGAAACACAGACAACTTGTGAACTTCTCTTGTCACACTCACCATCTTTTCACCACCTCATTTGTCACTTGACATTTTTTTTAAATCTTGTATCTCTTATTCATTTTCAGTTGTGTCTGCAAGCTTATCATGACTACGCTTGAAGACAGAGGACGACTGGAAGCAGAGTTCGCGGAGCTGGATCTGCCGACCCTGAAGAAGAAGAGATCTAATCTGCTACGTAGCACCACGCGGTGTGATACCTATCTTAGGGAGTTGCAGACGAAGCCTACCAAAGAGCTAGATGCCAAAGGGATTTCAGTACATCGACACAAGCTGCTGCAGGACACGGTCACTGCAGATGTGGTCCATGACGCCATCGTCAGCTTTCTGAAGGAAGTGGACATCGACGGAGAAGAAGCCGACTACTCTGTAGAAAGCACGCGGATGATCACGCTAGGGTCAGCCCTGGAGGCAGAAGAAGAGGCAGCTAGACTCTACAGACGTTGCCGAACAATCAGACGGTCCATGGACTCCTTGGCAGACTTGCCCAAACTCGACGGATGCCACGTAGCCCCACACTTTGGGACTTGCAAGAGAAATTGTCTGAGATGCAAGAATCAGCAGACACAATCTCCAGTCGCCCAGAAGTGATGGACGGCATCCAAGCACTCATCAGGGACCTACGTGGTCTACAACTCAGACACGGCGAGGACACTGCACCCTCAGCCCCAGTCTCCAGTTCCAAACCCAAAGGAATGTCTAAGTTTGACAGACTACCTCGTATGCCATTGCCCGACTTCGATGGCACAGCAGTGGGCTGGCGTCCTTTTTGGGAGAAATTCAGGAACACGCTTTCCAAAGACGACGGTCTCACAGACGTCGACCGATTGGCATTTCTGAACATGACGGTCAAGACAGAGGAAGCGAAACTCATCATCGAGTCGGTCACAAGATCTGGACCACACTTTGATGCAGCGATCAAAGCTCTTCAGGATCGCTACGATCAGCCGAGACAGACTAGTAGAACCTCTTTGCAAGCTGTTCTCAAGCACACTATTGATCTCACCTCAGAAGGGATCAGCAAGACCATCTCATTATTTCAGACATCAATAGCTGTTCTCAAGGAATGTACAGATGCCACACTGGACACACTGTATACACTCATACTTGAACTCATCATGCCGCCCAAGCTATTTCAGGACTGGACGGAATACTCTAGCAAGCACAAGAAGACTCCTACGTTTGAGGATGTTGCAGAGTATCTTCGCAGGTATCAGATGAGATTCTACGGGAGAACAGATGCTGTAAAATCACCCGCCACACAGACTCCTGCTACCAAGCCACCTGCGGTCGCCCAACAGAGGAAGCCTTGGAAGCCACCAGTTTTGCATCAGAGCAGCAAGGACTGTGCACTGTGCCACGACGGGCCTCACCCTCTCTACATGTGCGAGACGTTCCGGGCCAAAGGAGTGGAGGACAAAAACAGCACAGCCTCTAGGCTGAAGGTTTGCACGAATTGTCTGTCTCTAAACCATCTTGCTCGTGATTGTTCTAGCAACAGATCCTGCAGAGACTGTGGGAAAAGACACCATACCCTACTGCATCGTCGCAAGCAGAATTCCCCAACCGAAGGCCAGCCTCCTAGTGCACCTCCCGCCACAAATGCTCACGTTACACCAGCATGCTACAGAGTACATTCTAAGCAGCAGGCACTCATCAGTACTTGCTGGGTCGTTGTAGAGTCCGGAGGACACAGACGCTCAGCCAGGGCTCTCATCGACAGTGGCTCTCATTTGACATTCATGACGTCAAAGCTGGCTCAATCTCTGAAAGTACGCAAATTGAAGGAGACTACCAGCCTGGTTGGTATATCCCAGATCGAGGCTCCGAGCTGTCACTATAAGGCAGACTTGGCACTCGTTCCACCTGGACGTCCTGCAGTGGACTGCCGTGCTGTGATAATCAACAACATCACTGGTGACTTGCCAGGAATGCAGCTGCACGGGGTTCGCGAGAAGCCATTCATTAAAAACCTTGAGTTGGCAGATCCACACTTTGATAGACCTGGTCGTATCGATATGCTCATCGGGTCAGATTATGTGGATACCATTATGCTACGAGGTAAACACTCATCATCAGATGGGATGCTTCATGCTCTCGAGACCACATTCGGATGGATCATACGCGGCAGATGCTACCCAGACCAACCTACAACTGAAAATCCACCTTGTCTGCACGTCAATACTGCAGACCCAACAACCGACGAACTGCTAGCAGCTCTCTGGCAAGTGGAAGAACCACCCAGTGAACCAGACCACACCTCAGAGGAGGAGCAGCAGGCAGTGCAGCACTTCAAGACCACTCACTCCCGAACTGAGGAGGGTAGATACATTGTCAATTTACCACGCAGATCTATTTCTCTCCCTTTAGGCTGCTCCCGAGGTCAGGCAGTGAAACGCTTTCACGCCAACAAGAGATCTCTGGTGGCTAAGGGGCAGTTTGGCAACTTCACTAACGCCTTGCTAGAGTACCAGGCCATGGGTCACGCTGAACCAGTGCCTGAAGAAGACTTGCGTAAACCTGAGTCGGAAACTTACTATCTACCAGCTCACGGGGTCACGAAAAAGTCCAGCACGACAACCAAACTACGAGTCGTCTTCGACGCATCTGCTAGGACTTCAACAGGAATCTCTCTCAACAAGATACTTCTGCCAGGTCCCAATCTATACCCCTTGTTAACCAATGTTGTTCTGTCGTTCAGGTCCCACTCCATAGGCATGACGGCAGACATTTCTAAAATGTTTCGAGAGATCCAGCTACATCCAGATGATCGAGACTTACACCGTTTCCTACAGCCATCTTGTTGCGGGGAGGGACTCACGGAGATGAGGATGAAAAGACTCACTTTCGGAATCACATCGTCACCCTTCCTGGCTACACAGGTGTTGCGCCAGACAGCATCTGACCATCAGGCAGAACATCCAAGAGCAGCCGACATAGTGCTGAACCACTTCTACGTGGACGACTGCTTAATGGGTGCCAGCACCATCGAAGAGGCAGTAGAGATTCGGGAGGAGCTGAACGCACTACTCGATCACGCCTGCATGAGGCTGAGAAAGTGGAGGTCCAGCTCTCCAGAACTACTTCAGTCGGTACCAGAGGAAATGAGAGAAGAGGAGAACCTGCAGCTCTTCTCGCCCCCCGCCGAGTGCCACAAGGCCTTGGGGGTCCACTGGAATACTCAAACGGACACACTTCATGTCGCTACTCCAGTGCTCACTCCCGAGGATCGACCCACCAAGAGGAAGATTGCATCAGATGTCGCAAGAACGTTCGACCTCATGGGATGGTTCGCCCCAAGCACCATCTTGGTGAAAGTCCTACTACAACGTTTGTGGAAGCTCAAGCTAGGATGGGACGACCCAGTTCCAGAATCCATTGCACAAGAGTGGAGAAAGTGGAGGCAAGATCTACACATCATCACTGAGCACCCTATCCAGAGACATCACTTGGAGAAGAGGAAGACGGTCAGAAGCATGCAGCTGCACGGCTTCAGTGATGCCTCAGAAGCGGCATATGCTGGAGTTGTGTATCTTCGAGTCTTGTACACTGACACGACCGTTTCAACAGCTCTACTCTATGCTAAGACGAAGGTGGCACCCCTCGCTGGGGCTACTATACCGAGGCTAGAGCTCTTAGGAGCAAACATTCTCAGTAAGTTACTCAGTACTGTTGCTAACGTGTTGCATATCCCACCTGCAGACATCTTTGCATGGAGTGACTCAACCATCACCCTCTGCTGGCTACATGAGCCTCTGGGGAAGGGGATGCTCTATGAGCACAACAGAGTGAGAGAAACTGTTCAGAGAGTGCCTGCCGAACACTGGAGACACGTACCCACACTCTGCAACCCGGCTGACGTGGCTTCTCGGGGCGCTATTCCTAGGGTCCTTGTAGACTTCAGGCTCTGGTGGGAAGGTCCCACTTGGCTCCGCCTCGCGCCATCAGAATGGCCGTGTAGGACAGACTGGAAGAAACAGAGAGTCCAGTCAGAAGAACCACCTACTGTCCTGATTGCCATCCCACTGATAGACCTTACAGAGGCCTTCTCGTCATATGCGAACCTCAAGCGCATTTTGTGCTGGTGTACCCGCTTCATCAACAACTGCAAGACGCCAGCAGCGGAGAGACTTCTCTCATGCAGACTATCACTATCCGAACTTCAGAGGACGGAGGAGACGTTGCTCAAGCTCAGCCAAGGACGATCCTTCAGATCCGATCTCGATGCACTGCAAGCAGGCGGAGTCGTCTCACGAAAAAGCACCCTTCTGCATCTATGCCCATACTTGGATGAAAAGGGACTCATCAGAGTGGGAGGCAGGCTCGAGAGATCATCAGCCACTGCCAGTCAGAAACACCCAGTGATTCTTCACCGGTCTGACCGGTTTGCTAAGTTGCTGTATACACAAATACACATTGACAACCTGCATGTTGGCCCTACGGCTTTACTTGCTATTGTTTCTTTGAGATTTCACATCATAGGTCTAAAACACCTCGTCAAGGGAGTGTCCAGGGCTTGTGTGCGCTGCAAGAAGGCGTATGCAAAGACCACCTCACAGAGGATGGGACAGCTACCACCTTGTCGTGTGACTCCATCTACACCGTTCCACCACACTGGAGCAGACTTCGCTGGGCCTCTCATGGTCAGGCGCGGATTCACTCGCTCCAGAGTCATAGAGAAGATCTACATTTGCATATTCGTGTGCATGGCCACTAAAGCAGTCCACCTAGAAGTGGTCAGAGACCTCACAACTGAAGGATTTCTATCTGCACTCCGATGCTTCATCGCAAGGAGAGGCTATCCATTTACTTTTACTACCGACAACGGGAGCAACTTCGTTGGTGCTCAACGCGAGCTCCAAGGGATCTACCAACTCATCCAGTCACCAGTCACTCAAGAAGCACTGGATCGATTCTGCACCACCAATAACATGCAGTGGAAGCATATCCCAGCTAGGTCGCCTCACTTTGGGGGACTCTGGGAAGCGGCCGTGAAGAGCATGAAGCTCCTAATGGTCAAGATCATTGGACCACACACTCTTATGATGGACGACTTGTATGCAGTCACAGTAGAGATTGAAGCAGCCTTGAACAGCAGGCCACTCATTCCGCTCGATTCTGCACCGGCAGACGGAGTAGAAGTGCTCACCCCAGGACATTTCTTGGTGGGAAAAGCACTGAAGTCTTGCCCAGTCTCAGACTTCTCCAACCGCAATCTCAACCGACTCACCCGATGGGATCTACAACAATGACTCTCAGCAGATCTATGGCAAAGGTGGAGCAAGGAATACATCTCCTCTCTGCAAGCCATTCGACGTTGGAAACACCCTCAGCGTTCGATCCGTACCGGCGATATCGTGCTAATCAAAGACACCGACTTGTTCACACGCAGCTGGCCACTGGCAAGAGTAACTCAGGTCCACGCAGGAGATGACGGACTTGTCAGAGTTGCTACTGTCAGGACAAGCAAAGGCACCTTCAAAAGGGCAGTTCACAAGCTAGTTCTACTGCTGGAGGATGAAGAAGATCTTCTCTCTCTGGCCCCCCCAGGATGATCGGGCTCTGGCCTCTATGGAGCAGCTACGCCTCCACGGGAGTTACTCGCGCATGCACACTCCTTATCTCAGTTATACATTCTCAGCTCAGATATTATTAGTTTCGAATGAGCATGCTCACTAACTTTTTCTGTTGCCTGGTAATATTATCATCTCTTTGTCTCTTAAGTTACAACAAATTAAGTCCGCTATCCAGCCTAGCAGGGTAGTAGCGACTAGGACACATCCCGACTGCCGGACAGTGTTATTTCAAGAGGCTTCGGCGTTTCAGACTAGGCAGAGATTTACGCCCTCTGCTGAAGCCTAGAGACACGGGGAGACGTGTGGTGCTATATATTTATCGGCTACACGCTCTGCTGAAGGTCTTGACAGACGAAAACTCGCAAGTGGGTCTTTCCCCGTACAGGTTGACTACGAGTACGGTTGTGCGTGGGACGCAGGAAACTCGCTTCACGGACAACACTCTCCACAGTGCTGAGTAGTCCCGAACAATCAAGTGTATCAAATAGTTGCAGACGAATAAAACTTACTCGATGATGTCTCATGTCAGCTTCATCAGCATCTGCATCTGCCTCGCTAAGGTCACTGCCAAAATCTAAAGATGGTGAATGTCTTTTTTCTGGGACGAAGTAGCGCGTTGCCGGACTCAAGCAAAGAAAATCCTGCGTATCACGCGCGCGCAATGGACAAATTTTGTGGGCCCCCATATAGAGAATATTGTGCGGGCACGTGCCCCCAGTGCCCCCCTGGTTCCGCCGCCACTGTGTAAGTGAAGATGCAGGTGTTTTTCTTGACAAAGGTAGTTTTCATTGTCTTCCTTCTCTTGGAAGTATCAGTTAATGGTGAACCCTCTTTCAAGGTAAATATGTAAATACTTTTATTGGGCTTGCTAGTAGAAAAATCACGTGGTCAATATCTAGAAGTGGGAGAGTATGTAAAGATGCTAATCACCGTCCAAAGCTTTCCTGGACAGTTTGAGTGATTTTGTCATTTTGTCCTGGAGTCCAGGGAAACAAGCATTTTAGTGTGATGATGCCTGTAGTAGTATATAGCACATTAACACTGTGCAGACTCTAGCACATACTCAAATTCCATTTCAAACTGACTGACTCTGATTCTGATTGATTTTACAAATAGCTATATAGGCATACAGCTTCTGAATTATAAACATTTAATATATTGTCAAGACAGTCAGTACGTTCATGAGCAACTTCTAAGTATTCATAAGTAAAGCTTGGTGCTCAGTTCAGCCATTATCTAAGATGAATGGCTATGCATGGGGCTGAGGTCCAGTAGAATAAGTCCTTGAGGGGAATTCAGGGATTGAATCATTCAAAGAGTGGAGCAATTAGATTACAATGATTTTCGAAGTTGTGTGCATCTCCAGGTCTATAGTGTAAACAAGTTTGCCTCCTGACAAGATGTCATTTGCAAATCCTCACCTTGAGTCTAGTGGTATTGCAGCCATAAAACACCAGGTCTCTAAAGTCTATTTTTACACTAATACTATTAGGGTAACCTCGAACATGACCACTGTTAATAGATGAAAAGACAAAGGTGGACCTGTGATACAACAAGCATAAAAGAGGCTAACAAAAAAACAGCAACATAAAACAACATGATGTACAAGGCTTTGACTCTTATCTGATATATACAGGGTTCAGTTTTCTCCAGCAATGTCTCTCCACCAGCCAATGGCTCCAGCATTTATAAAGTGGAGGTGAACTTGGATAAAGCATTGTTTGTAGTGAGTCCCCATTTCCTTTCTGTCACTGTGGATTCTGCTGGGATGCGCAACCACTGGAATGTCATCAACTTCACATGTCCTCGCATACTCAACTTGGCAAAGGGACTCTCTCCTGCAACTCTCCGAGTTGGAGGGTCTTCACAAGACTCTGTCATTTTTTCTCCCAATGGGACTACAAAGAACTCGGAATCCTTTTCAAACAAGCCAGCACTACCTCTGATCAAAATGTGTTCCAAGAATGACATGAAATCCTACACAGGCTGCACCAACAAGATCCAATGCTATGGTTGCAAAGGAAACGTGTTGGATATCTCCAACTTCACCCTGAGTGGTGCTGATTGGGACTTGGTCAACAACTTTGTGCGTAAGGCAGGATGGGAGCTGATCTTTGGCCTGAATGTTTTTCCAGTGAAAGACTGGAAGCTGAAAACATGGGACAGCAGTAATGCTCAGGAGCTCATTCTGTACACCCTGAACAAGGGCTACAAGGTGGCCTGGGAACTAGGGAATGGTATGTATGTATTTTTCTTGTTGAGCTCGCTATTCTTTTATTTTTGTGTTTGAAGATTCATGCAGTTGCACTAACAAGACTCCCTTATGCATGTGCTTTATTGGAAAAAGAGGATGTTCTGTCTGATCATCTATTTGAGCTTGCAAGTTAATGCACACTTTATTGGCACATCATGTCAGTTATATGAACATGTGATCTCACAGATTTTATTTCATAGACTTCATATGTTATTAAGTTCCATTAAAATCATAGAAAACCAGAGCACAATATCGTATGCTACTTGACCAGACTCTGTTTATCCATAAGCCCATGTGCACATAAGGGAGTCTCACTAGCAAGATTACTGGAGCTTGCGAGGGTGGAAAGTTTTTTTTTTAAGCTGTTATTGTTTGATATCAGACTATACTGTACTGTATATGCTGTGGGCGTGGAATAGCTTGTTGCCTTGTAGAATTAATTTTTATTTTTCCAAAATCTGATTTATTCTAGAACCCGACTCATTTGGTCCACCCTATGACAATATTTCTCCAAGTGTGCTGGCATCTGACACTGAGGACCTCAAGCAGTTGTTAGTAGCAATGGGCTATCCTCCTTTTCTGGCTGGACCAGATGTATCATCACTCGGGTCAGAAGGTTTTTACTTTTTAAAGTGAGTACTTGCTAGTAATCCTTCATTGTTTTGACCTACTTTTTAATATAGCGGAGTGCAATCCCCCCCACAAATAACCCCCCAAAACACCAAAGTTCATATCACAGCTAATCAGCTAAAACACACACTGGCAGTTTCTTGGTTGCCTAAATGGTGCTTTTGGATGCTATAAGGACTACCAGATTTCCTTCAATTTATGGAAGGAAGTAAATCTGCCAATCTATAAACTGTAGTATAAAAGAAACTAATTTCAACGATATTCCCCCTCCCCCCCCTAACATGTGTAAAACAGGTCCATTCAAATTTATTTAAGTGCCAGAAAACTCCAGATATTCCAATGCATGTCCACAACTACTCTGTGTTTTTATTGTTGTAGAGAAGGATAATCCAGTGAGTAAGTTTGTCGATGATGCAATCAAGCTAATGCATATACTCATTACAAGCAGAACGAATACCTGTGCCCAGTTCTGCTGTTTGGTTTGTGGAGTTCTCACTCTGAGCAACCGTTACCAAATACGAAGCAGGCCATAGGCCATAGTTAACTGCCCCATATACCTCC
This sequence comes from Cladorhizidae sp. MBARI D1340-BT2, assembly GCA_028752905.1. NCBI lineage: Eukaryota > Metazoa > Porifera > Demospongiae > Poecilosclerida > Cladorhizidae > Cladorhizidae sp. MBARI D1340-BT2. The sequence continues at coordinate 17,364,829 of JAQNBH010000011.1, forward strand.
TATTTGGTTTGTGGAGTTCTCCTGTGCATTTGACTACCTTTAACTTAGGCGTGGTTATATCTATGCAAAGTATCAAAAGAGAGCACACAGAGTGAGTACTAATAAGAAGTTCATAGAGTAAGTGTGCAGAAGCTATGGAGCTCTAAAGTTGGAACCACAAGTTTTAATGACACAATGGTATCATTTCCCTTAAAACCAAAAATAATACCAAAGTTAGTATAGTTGCATTATGAAGTCTACCATATACATTTCCCTCACCAACTTGGGGAATGTTCCAAGAGCCAGAAGGAAGTATTCTAAGATCCTGAGTGTTGGCATATCTGCAAGCATACAATACAACATTTGCTGTTTTGAGGAAGAGGTGGGGAATATGATAGGGGTAGAGGGGTTATGGATTATAGATTAGTATACTCCCTCTGGTATAATATCCATTATCTTGTGTATTAGGTACTTGAAGAGTATTAAACCAGGTACCATCAATGCTGCCACATACCATCAGTAAGTTAATTCTTGTTGTTATTGTGCTGTTACATTTTATTATTACTATTAATATTATTACTATAACTTCTACTACTACCACTATTATTTATTATTTAGAAGTTTGTCTGGATAAATACACTATTCAGAATGTACCTTGAGCACAGTGCATGTCGTGGGAAAATCACCTGTTTTCACTGCTATTTGAGAACTTATTATAGACAAAAGAAACATAATTTTTTTGGATTGAATTGTAAAAAATAAGAACTGTAAGCAGTTCGACTGTACGCATGTAGACCACAACTGCTTTGACCACTCTTCCATTTATATGAGCAGATTATTTTTGGTGAGCAAAAGCATGTAACTAGGTATGTAGTCTCCATATGTTCACAAGTAAAAACATATGAACTGGTCAGCTGCCTTATACAAAGTGTGCTTATGTAAATTGGGAATGGTAGTCATAGTGAAGAGAATGATGATCAGGTGGGGGGGGGGAATGGCTGCAGATGCGAATCTAGAGAAAATGAAATAAAACTGGCTGCACAGGTAAGTGAGAACAGGTTATGGTTAATAGCTGCTAGGAAAGGATTATGATGAAGTGTAACTAACAACATGCTCTAGCTATGGAGGTGGTATACACCATTTTTGACATGAAATACAGAAACTATCATCAATCTTGGTAAGGTAAACACATGTACTGCTGCACTCTCTGTGCAGAGAGAACTGGTGCATATGGATAAGTGATGCCAATAAAAAATACATGTAGATGTATTAATGATGAAGGCATACTGAATACTGACAACAATGCTAACTATAATTTTAACAAGTTCTTGTCAGCTTCTACAAGGTTTTCCTTTAGTACTCTGAGAATTCCTGCAGAAAGCACTGTCTGATGACACCATTCTTAAGGCTGATTCACAACATGCAAAATTCTCAAGTGATGTGATGCAATGTGATGCAATGCGTCCTTTAAAAAAATATTGTCACACAAAATCGCATCACATTGCATCGCACTGCACCACACTGCTTGAATAGAATCGAGTTCTATTCGAGCAGCATTGCGATCTGTCGATTCACCATTCTGGTGTGTGTGAGCTTTTTGTCATTCTGGTATGCATTATTTTGATTTATTAGTAAAAGCTGGTGATTTCAAAGCTGAACGGACGACAAAAGGCTTATCGAAGCAGTGAGAACTTTCCCTAGACAGTAGTATATGGGATGCGCGAATGAATTAGCACTGGCATCCGTTAATTAATGGGTGGGTTTCCAGTTGGGTGAAGGTTCAAGTTTGCTGAAGTTGTGACTGTTATTGTAAACAGCTAGAAGTGATGTGATGCGACATGATGCGACACAAAGGCCTAGTAGCATATTGTGAACCAGCGTTTAGTGTAGTGTGCTGGTCAGCTTCAAGGAAAGCTGCTTCTAAGTAGTATCACCAGTGGATTAAACACAACTTAAGTAAAAATATGTCCATTATCAAACATACAATATATTTATTGACCAAAATTACAATTAGTGTTGATTGCCATAGAAATTAACCAAAAACCATCATCAATGTGGTGATCTCATTTAAACTTGCTACTTCTTATTTTGGTGTGTGTTTAGACAGTAAAAATAATGACTTAGGGCTACCATCCCCTCTCTTGTATTTAGGCAGGCACTGTTGCAGCAATATGAGGGATACGTAACAACAATAGGAATGGTCAGTGAAGCTGATGGTGCTCTGCTCTATGCATCAAAACTACTTAATTCTGCGGCTATGAACAAAGCAGTTAAAGCATAAAAACAGCCTTTGGTCATGCTCTGCACATTAACTGCACACTTAACTATATCTAAACTCTGGGAATGCCTTCCTCATTGCTGGTAATCTTTTTCAAATCATCAGATTGAGTGAAAGTGCTAGGCTTTCTCAAAGTTAAGTCGGGCACAACTACTCTGCCCAGTGATAGCAGAGCTTCAGGGTCAGTACTGTTCTGGCACATGTAAGGCAAGATACCACATTCTTCATCACTGCTTTTACCCTCAAAGATTTTGAAATCATCGTCAAGAACTTGAGAAAGTACAACCTTCCAAGGTTGGTCAATTGGACATCTTGATTCTTTGAAACAGCTGCTCGAATTCTAAATGGTCAGTGTTTTTCAATATTTTCCCCCTAGTTACTGAATGTCTCTGGCCTTCATATTTAATAGGAACATATCAAAATAATTTAGACCTCTGTGGATACCTTAGAACACCATATCCTATTTTTATGGGTGGGGGGGGGGGTTAATTCAATAATAGCTTTTAGTGATACAATAATACGTAAGCTTACACCAGTAAGTAGGTTAACAGAACTCCTCTCACAGCCACTTACACATGCATATTTCTGTTTCATAATTTGCGGGGCATTAGGTTGTTCAAATTTGCACCAGCTCGGAAACTGCAAGGAACACAAAAATTCTTGGCTACTAATAATATCTTGATGACATCAATTATTTACAGATCAATACTATACTAGTAATGAAGGCTAGGCATTGAATGGTTAAGAAAGAAAGCTAGATGAACACAGTAACTATTCCAGCATCATTTCCTGTTAGCCATTCTCACCTTCCTGTATAGAAGTAAAAAATTTGACTAGTAAGGCTACATCTAACCGTAGTCTACTAAAATAACACTGTAGGTGCTGGAATAGAGAGGTAGCTGCAAGCATTATCATTGAAATGGTGAGACTAAAAGTATCATCATCTTCGGCAAAAGCAAGCAGCAAATGATTTCATATCTCGCTATGAAAGAGAATCATTACTCACTGTACTAGAGCTTGAAGATGGAGGTACCAGTATAAAACCTGTTATGATCACTGACCTAAATGTTAGCGACCTAGAGGAACAGAAACCAAGAGTTTTGATTAACAGTGCTTACCTGATAGAGCCCTCAAGCCATGAAGAAGGTACCCTTGGCACATATTGCTACTATGTCACATGACTTTATAAATATCAGGCACATGTGAGTATCACATTTTTTTCCAGCCAAGTTATAGTTGTTTCCATGAGTACAGTCTTATAGTTTTCTTTTATTTCTGTTTTGACAAGTGAAACTTGTTTGTTTGTAGATTTCTATTTTTTGTGTGTTTGCTGTTGTTATTTTTATATATATAAGAATATCATACAATGAAGGTTAGATCAGCTACTAAAAACATTGAGAGAGTCAAATCTAAGTTATTATTGAGAAGTCATTGTATTTCATTATGTCAACTGAGAGTTCGTTGAGAATATAATATTATAGCATGGGTTAGCTATTACAATCTCAAGAGGTATACCAGTTCAACATCGGCATCTTAACCCTGTCACTGCGCATACCCGGTACTACCGGGTATGTGAAAATAATCATTTTTAAAATTCCGCGTGCACTGCACGTGCCAGCTATTGTTTTTTTCTGTGAACTAGAGATGATTTCCACTTGGAAAGTCGTGTTTCCCAGTGGTAGGCAGCGGAATGACGCGAGCGCGGCCTCAGCTGGCAACGAAGTTGTGGACCAGACAGCGTGGACAACTTTGATTTGGACGATACAGGTAATTCGTTTCCAACAGTTGACTACGATAATGCCGACAGTGATTGGGAGTATTCCATGGACGAGACCGATGATTTGCTCGACTTGGGCGGCCCTGCACAGGGCCAAGGTGACAATGCCATGTCTGTAGATTGAAACGACATCAATGTGACCAAAATATATGGCCAGATAAATGTTCAAAACACATTAGAAAATATGCATGTGAACATGAAATACCTGCATTCCATGATCCCAGAAGGTTGTGTGGAGTATAAATGACTAATTGTTGGGGAAAACACTTGTTACAGTGATTTGTTTGGAAATTTCATGTTTTTTCATGATTCTGCCGACAAACATTGATTTTTGAATAAAATTATGAAAATAATTCAATATTGATGTTTTTATTCATTTTATGTATCTTCATCATTATCCAGTGAAAAAAACGGCATCCCATAAGAATTTCTTGGAGAAAAAGTAGTTTTTATCACCGATTGATTATAAAAGGGAAATCCAATATGGCCGCCATTAGGTCACATGACCACCTAATTATTCAAAATACAAAATTTCAATTTTCCCCCATAGGCCAAACTCCAAACACACAAAAAGAATTCCTCTTAGTCTTTTTTTGGCATTGATTTCAAAATCACCTTTTTTTTAAGCCATGAAAGGGTTAATCTAAGCACTGTTAAGTTTGAGGTTCTGCTACTTCAGCTTGAGTGTATACTTTTAAACACCTTTTCTAACTTATTGTTGTACTGTAGACAAGTTTGCACATTCTACAACCTATTGTTGTGATTGTTGCTCATTTGTTAATAGAGTAAGCCCTCTGTTGGAGTGCTCAATAAAATTATAGTCTCCTTCTAGGAATTTTAATAGGTAGCTCCAGAACAATCTAACTGAAGGCATTGTACATACATAGCCCACAACAGTTTTTCTGGTCCAGTTGAAGGTCTCTGCTATTTTCATTATGATACAGAGTGGCACTTTTCTCGGCACAACACACATAATCTGGTACAGATTCAAATGAGTTGACTTCAGGTGGATGACATCACTTTGGGGATTTTTAAAGATCTTTTGATCTTTTGCTGATGACCTCTGTTCAACTTGGAGTGATTGCCCACACTTTCTCAGCCAATATTAGACTTGCTAAGATGACCTCTCTTAACCCTTCCACCGCTGGATTTACACAGCACTTTTTAAAAATAGTGACGTTATTTTACATAATATTTTATATTCAACCAGGAGTGCACAAATGTCCCTAGCAACCATGGTTGATGTTATAGCATTGGTGTTGACAAACATTGTGGTCAACTGTTAGGTTGCCTAGCAACTGACCACATACGATGAATATCATTATAACTTTTGATTGTTTGTTTTGATTGTATTTTTAGGCAGAATATGGACAGATAACTGGAGATTACATCATGATGTAAATATAATAAAATGACAGTGTCATATTTTACTAGGGCAGATAATTAGAAACCATAGCTAACTAACTACCTACTAGCTTTAGCTATATAGATGGATAGCTAGTAGCCACGAAATACCCCAGGTAAATGCTATTTTTTATACAAGTCAGAAAAAAAGCAGTACAGTAGACCCTCGCTAATCCGGACCCCGTTAATCCGAAACCTCGCTAATCCGAACGGAATTAGGTAGCAAAAAAATATTAAAAAATAAATAAATCAAAATGCGTGCCATTATTGAACTTTGAACCTACCACGAGCCTGTCATACGATGCAGCTGCAGTGATATGGAGAAGAAACGAGCACACAAGAGCCTTACCATTGAGCAGACGGTCGAGATCCTGGCCCAGCTTGCGAAGAAAAGCTACAAGTTACTAGCTGAACAGTATGGAGTTGGAGTCTCAACTATCTCAGACATAAAGAAGAAGGGCAGCGAGTTGCGAGGATTCAAAAGGAAGATGACTGAGATGGGATTCCGGAGTTCTTCTAAAAGAATGAGGATGGGAAGGGAACATAATGATTAAAAATTACTTGTACTCCCAATATTCATGCAAAAAATAAAGAAATTCAGAGTTCAATATAATGATATTCATACATTTCTCTAATCCGAAAATTTCACTAATCCGAACTACTCAGATCCCCAGGCTATTCGGATTAGTGAGGGTCTACTGTAATGCTAAAGGATCTTACATGTATGGCTATTTATTTTCCTGGGATCTTGTTCCTGTTCTTCACCATCGTCAGTCTCAAGACTTGGATCCCTACGCAAATCAGCGCTACTATCTCTGGACTGGCAAAAAACAGGTTCTGAATCTACGATGTCATTCAGAGTTGCTAGCTCTTCAGGATCTCTAGTCTGTTCTCCATGGTAGGCAAATATCCCTTCTCCTTCCTCATCACTGCTTTCAACCTCAGACAGACCGAATTCGTCGTCATCCAGCATTGCCAAAACATCGTCCACATTTAGTCTAGAAGCCATTTTTTTAATCGATCAGCTGAGTTTGACGTCACGAATACCTTGGTTACCTAGGCACTATACCTCAGCTATTTTAATTCCAGCTCTAGCTAAGCAAGGGACATCCCCAGGTATATTTAGCACATGCGTAGCTAAAACTAACGATTTTATATATTTGTTTTTGTCGCGGTTATTTACAACTCCGCCATATGGCGGATACGGCGATGAGACGGTTAACCCTTTCACTGCTGCAGGTAAATACCCCCCCCCCTGTGCTGGCTTTTTTTTTCAAAAAAAAAGGTGATTTTGAAATCAATGCCCAAAAAAGACTAAGAGGTTATTTTGAAATTCTTTTTGTGTATTTGGGTGGGCAAGAGGTTGGCCTATGGGGAGAAAATTGAAATTTGGTATTTTGAATAATTAGGTGGTCATGTGACCTAATGGCGGCCATATTAGATTTCCCTTTTATCATCAAATCGGTGATAAAAACAACTTTTTATCCAAGAAATTCTTATGGGATGCCGTTTTTTTCCACTGGATAATGATGAAGATACATAAAATGAATAAAAACATCAATATTGAATTATTTTCATAATTTTATTCAAAAATCAATGTTTGTCGGCAGAATCATGAAAAAACGTGAAATTTCCAAACAAATCACTGTAACAAGTGTTTTCCCCAACAATTAGTTTATACTCCACACAGCCTTCTGGGATCATGGAATGCAGGTATTTCATGTTCACATGCATATTTTCTAATGTGTTTTGAACATTTATCTGGCTATGTAACCCTTAGCAGCCATATATTTTGGTCACATTGATGTCGTTTCAATCTACAGACATGGCATTGTCACCTTGGCCCTGTGCAGGGCCGCCCAAGTCGAGCAAATCATCGGTCTCGTCCATGGAATACTCCCAATCACTGTCGGCATTATCGTAGTCAACTGTTGGAAACGAATTACCTGTATCGTCCAAATCAAAGTTGTCCACGCTGTCTGGTCCACAACTTCGTTGCCAGCTGAGGCCGCGCTCGCGTCATTCCGCTGCCTACCGCTGGGAAACACGACTTTCCAAGTGGAAATCATCTCTAGTTCACAGAAAAAAACAATAGCTGGCACGTGCAGTGCACGCGGAATTTAAAAAATGATTATTTTCACATACCCGGCACTACCGGGTACGCACAATTCAACGATATTTTTTTCTACCCGGTACTACCGGGTATGCGCAGTGAAAGGGTTAAGAGATCTTTCTGTGGAGATCTGTTGATTGCCCAAATTGATTGCCCAAATTAACACTAGAGTTTTATTGTATGAGCACAGATCTGGAATACTCAGAAGAAGTTTGAAGTAGATTGAAAATTAGTTCCCAGAATTATTCTCATTAAGAGGTCCAGTATGAAGATCCTCGACTATATGGCATGCCACTGACCTATCTAACTGAAACCACAAAGTGATCCCATCCCCAAAATTGCTCACGAGGAAGGAAATGAGCAGGAAAGAGGATTATGGAAAGGTCCGAATGCTAGACCTTTAGGTCCCCCATGACAAAGACAAAAATCTACCTTTTACATCTGTATTTGGATATAGGGAATAATTAGTAAGGAATTTTTGCTCTGTACCTGGCATTTTCACATACCACTTTCACCTAGTCTCAGACATTGTCAATTAGTATCAGACATTTATAGTCATATGTTTTAGCTGATATCAGATGTTTTCACATAGTATCAAATATTTTTTAACAAGTGTAAGGCATTTTCACATGATATTGGCCATTATTACAATTTTTCACTTGTTATCGGCGACTTTTACATAGTAGCAAACATTTTTAGCAAATATTTTGAGATATTGAATAGTAAAAAAAATGTTGTGGGGAATTTAGGTTTAATAGGATGTTAAATTTATTTAAGCGTGGAGCCGAACATGCTTTTGTTTCTTCTGCAGATCATACGTCAATAATCCTACTTCATTATTGTATCTGTGTTGGTACATAGACTCTGTAGGGTAATATATTGTGTAGTTGATGGGTAGGCTCTGGCAAATTATTCCCAAAAGGTCACCTATTATTCTATTCTTTTATTCTCAGGTATTGAGCCTATTATTCTTTTAAAGGTAGCCCATTATTCCTAAATTATTCTCAACTTTGTTACTGGTACCATGTGGTCAACAGTTTTGTGAGCTGTAATTTTGAACTAAACTTCCTGTAAATAGAGATGTGTACAGTGCTACAAATCTAAAGACTAGATAATTAGAGTTTAGCTCGTAAAGCAAGTTAAGAGATCATGCAAAACATTTTGTTGGGTTTTCTTCCTGTGTGAAGCTCTTCAAAGGTCCTCTTATACCTTTATCGATGATTATTGTGGGCATGTTTAGGTGTGTGGTCATGGGTTGGGCTTGAATAGATGTAGTTTGTCAGCTGGGTATGTTTGACAAATTTTAAATTCAAAATATATCATATTGGCCTGTCAGTGATGGAATACCATCTTTAGACACAAAAATGTACCAAAAAAGTCTAGTCTCTATATACGTATAGCACTGTACTTGCTAATGCAGCTTTAACTACCTGATGACTGATGAGTGATAAAACAGTGCACTAGAGGTTAGAACTGTCCTCTTACGGCTCTTAGCATTTGTAGTGCCCTTTGATACCACTCCAGATTGTATTTTTCCAACAAAGGAGGTGTCACAATAATTATTCCTGGGCCTATTATTCTCCCAAAACTAAAGGACACCTATTATTCTCAAATTATTCCCGGAAGAATTTGCCAGAGCCTATTGATGGGTCGTCTGAGTCTTGAAATGGCATGAGTATAAGTATAGTACACATCAATATCATGTCACTGCTTATTGCTACAGTGATTTCACTTTGTACAACTTAGAATACTTCATGGTATCATTTGTTCCTTGACACACTTATTCTGGAGCTGTTAGTGTTCTCTACCTGGTAAGTCAATAGGGTGGCAAAGTGAAGTTCAGCAATGGCGATAGATATATGTAGATCCATATAAGTGGTAAGTGGTATAAGCTCAAGCATGGTTGAGTATGCTTAACCACACCCATTTTAGTTCGTTTTGCTAGTGTGCAGTAAAACTCAAGGTTAGAGACATCTGTAAGGTTCAATTGGAGAAGTCTGTATGTGAAAGTGTCACAAGCCCAATCCTTTAGTGATTCCTGCATAATGATCTGGTAAATAGCTACATTAGTGTGCAAAGTGCAAGAGTTTTAAATTTCCATTGGATTGGTTTACTAACAAGACAACAAAGATTTCTACCAGAATTTCCCCACTATATGGTATCAAATAGTATCAGATATCTTAGCTGGCATCAGATATTCAGCTAGGATCAGATGTTCCATCAAGAATCAGACATTTTCCTCCAGTATATATTAGACATTCTAACGTCATCAGACATTTTTAGCTTAAGTCTGAGAAATTTTCACCTAACGTAATGCACATTCAGCTAATATTAAACATATTCAGGTATCGACATTTTCATCTAATCTCAGACATTTCATCTGTTATCAGGCATTTTCTGCAATTATCACTTTCATCTAGTATCAGACATTTTCACCAAAACTAGTGTTAGACATTTTTATTAGTATCAGCTATTTTCACTTCAGACATTTTTGTTCGGACCTTAGGATTAATTTTCCTAATAGGAGTGAGAGACGAGGCAGTATTTGCACTTTGAAATTAATTTTAATCCTAATGTCTGGTAACTGCCAGAGGGAGGTATGGAAATTATGAAGATCCTAGTTCTTTATGTTATAACAAGTTATGTCAGTGCCTTATGATGCCGTCTGTAGGTATTACATGAATGGTAAGACAGCCGTGGAAAAGGACTTCCTCGATATATCACTCCTGGATAACTTTAGTTCACGTTCTGGTATTGCTGAGGTTACTACATTATCATACCAACCAGATGCTGAAGTTTGGATAGGTGAGACCTCCACAGGGTATGATGGAGGTACCCCAGGACTGTCTGATGCTTACATAGCTGGATTCATGTAAGATGTCAGGATATGGGGGTGGGTAGTGAAATGTAATTTGTTGAAACTGAAATTTTTGGGGGTTTAAATGCAATATTGTTTGTAATGTTATGCTCTAGGTCTTCAAAATCTTGGTGTGCATGTTGGTCAGATTCTGAACATGCATAGTGCAGCTGCCAATTGTCGGCATGGTCACACATATATAACTCACTGCAGGTGTGGGCCAGGATGTTTATTATTGTACTGGAAGTGAACTTATCCACAGCTCTACCATCCTAGTAAATCTTTTGACTTACGAGGGTCAGAGTCCACCCTATTAAAATACCAATGATTTGTATCCTGCAGCTATTACCAGCACTGCATATGAATCCAAATATTCAATTATCGGCACTGTGTACACACATACATGCACACATATGCACATTAATGCACACAAACATGCACACATACATGCACATCAATGCACATATATGCGAACATACAATGCACATACACCACACACATTGACACATGCAGAAGTATGTATATATATAGATGATGTTGATTAGCAATATGAATCAGCAAGAAAACTAGCGGCTAACTAAGAATGAGCACATCAGGTTTTGTATTGAGTTAAGCCTGTAATGCAAACATTCATACAGGATATATTTGTATAAATGGAGGAGGGTAGGAGGGGGGAAAGATTTATGTTAAAAAGAAATATTTTCCCTTCCCCCCATTCTGTATGAAATGCTGGTATACGTGCCACATTTCCTTAGATAAACCGCGTGCCCCCAGTTACAGTTGACTAGACTATCGAGTAATATAGTTTATTAGCAGTATCATAATCTCTCAACAAATTATCAGTTGACATAATAAAATTACAATGACCTTCTCAATAATCAACTTGAGGTTTTACTCTCTCAATGTTTGGACTACATGCTCTAGCCTTCATCATTATTCTTGATGAAGGCTAGAGCATCTAGTCTAAACATCGAGAGAGTAAAAATTCAAGATGATTATTGTGAAGTTCATTGTAAGTTATCATAATGATGACAACTGAAAGTGTTTCTTGTTAGTAATTTTGTTAACCATTCATTTGTTATCTCTCAGTTTCATCCTATTCCAGGTCAACCTCAGACTCTGCCTCATGAATGGCATCACCATCTCTTTTGCTCGTGGTGAACGGTCACTGTGGCAATAGCCTCTACAGCCCTGTGAGCTACTCCACCAGGCTTCAGCAAGGGAATAGAGCTATCATCTGAGCCATTAGTGCTGCTGGAAATTCCAAGCATACGGAAAGAATGGACAATTATGTCACAAGTCACCATGTAACAGGCTTTCTAGTTTTATAGTGGATTGAACTACAAGACGGACCATGAACTAGAGTACATGGACACATAACCTTCACTATCATTGCATGTACACAGTTTATTAGGTATATTCAACTAAGGGTGGGATGTATTGGTGTGCAAGCTCTTTCAAGATTGAAGCTAGGGAGCCATCTATTCGAGGGTGCGAAATGATTACTAAGTAATTTTATCCCATTTTGCTACTTTTAAATGCAGGTGGCTGGATAAGTTGGGTGTGGCTGCTATTAGGAAACACTCTCGAGTGTTCAGACAGACCTTTAAGGGTGGAGCTTATGCACTGCTGGATGATGGCGGTTACCCCTTACCAGTGAGTACAAATAGCACATGTCAAGGAGATTTTTCCTGCCCAATAGATAATTTCAACTAGTGAGCCATTAGCAAATGCAACATGTGCATGTGTTTGGCTGAACTGAAGTACACATCATTTGACTGATGAGGATTATGTGACTTTCCAGTGGTCAAGAATGTCATGTAGTCTGTAGTATGCAAGTCACCTGGCTGGAAGAAGAGGAATGTTTTACAATGTATGTCCACAATGTACTATCTTTATCTTTGCCTAGTTCCCTTTTTGAGTATGTGGCATGAATATATATGTGATATGGGTCCATGTGTAATATGAATACATGTGTGGTATGCGCACATGTCAGGTGTGGGTGCATGTGTAATATGAATATGTCTGGTATGAGTATATGTCAGGTGAGGGTACGTGTGTAATATGAATACATGTGTGGTATGAGCACATGTGGTGTGGGTAGATGTGTAATATGAATATGTCTGGTATGAGTATATGTCAGGTGTGGGTACTTGTGTAATATGAATACATGTGTGGTGTGAGTGTATATGTGGTATACTCATGGATTACATGTTGCACACTGCACATGATTTCCTAAAATTCATGTAGAAGAGAACTCCCAATACTGACCGATGTACATACACTCTAGCTCTACATTGAAATTTGATGACATTGATCACCTCTCTTCAACTTTTCCCCTCTTTCCTTCCTCTCAGGATTACTGGCTGTCAGTGCTATATAAGGCACTAGTGGGACCCACAGTTCTCAATGTGGCTGGTAGTCTCTCACCTGGTCGTAAGGTGCGGGTGTATGCTCACTGTACATGCCAGAGGAACAGCCGCTATGATGAAGGAGATGTTGTCCTTCTCGTGCTGAACATGAACAAGTCTTTTTCAACTCTCTCTCTGAAAAATGAGAAGCTGGCTTCAGCTTTTAGGGATATATACTGGCTCCAGCCCTATGGCAAGGATGGGATAACCAGCAAGTCAGTTATGTTTAATATTCTGTATACTCTGGTTGTCTACCACTTCCTTTTCTAACTGAACCTGCGAGAAAACCAGCACTTAACAACAAATATATAGGCACTTACTTAAAAACAACAGACACCCACTAATTCTTCTACCAAAATTACTTTTTTTAAAATTTATAGATAGGAGCATTGAAGGAGCTATGGATGCAAAAACAAGATTTTCTCTCCCAAGAAAAAAAAAAAAATTGGGAATATCTTTCTTTTGAACTCAGAAATTTTTTCCCGAGAGCATTAAATTTTTTAATCTATGAACTAAGAAAGAATTTCCTGTGAAACTTAGAGAAGCTTTCCTGGGAAATTTGTTTCTGGAATATAGGATATTTTTCCTATACAAATAGTGAATAAATAAAAATAAATAAACAAATCATAGTAAAGTAGATATAGAGAGATAGATAAATATAAAATAAACAACAAATCAGAGAATGCAAACCTCCGCAATTGTTAATCTCTCTGAACAAAAATATGTTGAATTGACTTCAGCAAAGAAAGTGGCTCCGAGCACTTAGCCTCCCTAGAAAACGGCTTCCATTATGTGAGCTCTAAAATAGCTATAATAGTGACATGTTGTTGCATAACTTGTGAGCTATCTTTGCCAACGTGACATATATATGCACAGGTATATTCCTATGATGCCTAGTAGCATGTGTCTTTTAGCAATGGAGGCTCCTGGCAACGTGTATCACCACCCAAATTTAATTGAGCTTGATCTGTGCCTAACCTCTCCATTAAATTTCATGAAAACCATCTGTAAGTTTTGGTATAATCCTTTTAACAGACAAACAGACAAACTGATGGACAAACAATCCACAGTGAAAACATAATATCCTGACAGAGGTAATATATTAAAAATACTTACATACATAAATACATACATGCATACATACATACATACAAACATATATACCTACATGTGTATGTTTATAAACAGGTGAATAAGTGATGAGCAGGAAAAAAGACATCAGAAATCCTACAACAAAAATGTACTCAATATAATCTAGGCATGTAGGTACATAATCTAGGCATGAGGGAATATAATCTAGGGAATGAGTTTATTACATGTTTTCCCATTCCTTGGTTGGATCTATCACCATTTATGCTGTATTCTCAGAAGTGCCATCATTACAGAAACTGGTCTTTTACATGGAGTTCAGTCAGTGATACTCTGTGTGAGACAGTCCGCTGTGACAAACCACCAGATAGAGTGAAAGTACCAGCACTACTAACTGTACAAGTCAATATTTTGACTTCCTAACAAGAAATGGAGCAGATTTCTAAATGTTTACATATGGCTTGTTGTTTTGTATCTCACAAATTATTTATTCATATTATCTACATTATTAGAATATACAATATACTTGTAGGTCTTCTTCTTGTTATTAATGCCATATGATAACATTACTTATATGCTTGCTGTGAGTGCCTCTCTTATCATCATTGTTTGCTCTTGTATTATTATATGCTGCAGACTTGTGAGTCTTAATGGAGTGGTGCTGACATTAGTGGACAACCTCAATCTCCCTGCAATGCCCCCAATGGAAGAGCCACCCAAGCCCTCCCTTGTCCTCCCTCCTATGTCATTTGGATTTATTGTCTTCAGGAAAGTCAAGGCTGTGGCATGCATATCAGCCTAACAATGTGGAATAACATTCGTGACATTGAACTGTAGTAGATGGGATCCCCACATGACTAAGTCGTACTGAGTGGCTTTTGGCTGTAGGATATTCTGCATTTAAAATGCATTTCATGATCGTTATAAATTAATAAGTGATTAATAAGTGATTGTTTAATAAAAAGGGTCAGCCTACTTATGTGATCTACATGGGAAGAGATGTCTTTTTTGACATGGTTGCAAACACATTCATGCTTTCCTCCTTAAATCAGCTTTCTTGGTTTATGAAGGGGGAAAAAGGAGAAGTATTTGATGTTAAAGTATTTGATGTCAGCTGAAAGTAGTCATACACATTCATGTTGTTTAGTTTAATTTTGTTGTTTCTAATAAAAACTGAAATACAATTATTTCTCTCCCTATGGACCGTCTGTAATAATAACAATATTCATAAATTAGAGTGGTTATTCACATCTGATGCCATCATTAAACAATTCCTGAAGTTGAGGGGCTCTTACAGATGCAAAATTGGAACTTTCATATGCACGGTGAAAATATAGCTGTTCCCCCTAAACAACAAGAAGAGACCGTGTAGACCACAAATATTAGTGGACACCTTTTTAAAATCATGTACAAATATAATACCGAGTTCTTAGGGCATATTTGAGTTTCTTTTCTGAAACATTTTTGTTTTGTTTCTATTGCATGTTTTTTTTAGTTGCTGCTATCTGTCAACCATCAGTCTTACAATAATATCAAAGTTTTATAATAAATGAAAGTTAAAAGTTATAGTGGTGCATATTTTTTTTGAAGTGTGAATACATATGAAATAAATAATATACAATATCCAATAAACAGAATAACAAACAAACATTAAAACATATTAATCGACTACTTATAAAAAATTATCGTCATTACAACTAAAGCTGGTCCCCAGCACAGCTGCAGTATTACCTCGCTTATGTTTGACTTTTGTGATTTCAGTATGAGTATTGTCTCTTTATAAACCAAACTGTTTGGTCTTTTTATATTGTACACAAGTCAGTAATATTACATTTAGTGTTGTTGTCTGCTATATGCAGTCTCCTTCAGGACTTGGTAACAGATAACACTATAACTAATGAAACAGCAATGTTATTCTATACCGATATATACATATAATTATGAGCATAGGAAGATGACTTTTAATGGAGGGCCAATAATATTGTGGAACTTTACAGCTACACCTTTTTAGATAAGCATAGAACTATAATCAGTTTAAAATGCAATAAATTTAATCAAATCTTCTGAAGTAGTTCATTCTGCGTTCATTCTGCGTTTATTAACAGACACAAAAGTCCTAGCTATTTCAGTTAAATCTAAAGAATCTGTTCGTTTTTAGTGTACATTATAACAAGAATAAGTCATTCAACTGACATTCAGTCATATATAGTGCTTCTTAAATACATCTTTATTTGATGGTTTCATTCATAGCAGCAGAAATGGTTATTATACTGGTTACTTTTGTAATAGTAGTCGTAGTTCCTGAAAATGTTGTCCTGATAACATCAGGAATCATCAAAAGTAGTAACTTTAATCTCTAGGTCTTCCAAATAAGCACTTAATGCAGCCGACATCACTGTAGCATTAATGTTTCCATTGGCAAAACCAAGAAGAAGTGATTGTATTGTGTCAAGATCTTTCTGATTAAAATGCTTTTCAACCTCTCCTGCAGTTAACTCAGTCACTTCAAAATACATATGACAGTTCCTTTCTTTAGGATTTGCATATATATGTGTGCTTGCACCATCGTCAATGGGCATCTTGCTTCTTTGTGGACAAGGCATTTATCTCCCTTTATGGCCTCTTGAACTGTAATGTCTTGTGCCTGCAAATTGGTTGAGAATTGATGCTGAAAATACCAGATAAGCTAGTTTGAGGACATAATAGGTAGCAAAATTATCCATTTTGGTTGCAATTCCACTTGCTTTTGCAGCATATTCATCGTGCCCCTAACTGATCTCCTCCAAAGCATTTTGTAGGGTATCGTAGTTCTTCAAAATGCTTGCTATGGATGCATGCCTCACAGTCCAACGTGTAGGGCACAACATTCTTAATTTAGGAGATAGTTGACCAGTGTAATTGTTACCTCTACCCAGGGGGCGAAATAGGTTTAACAGACATGGCGTGCTGTAAAAGGTTGGCTGCCAAAAATCATATCTATATATATTTATAAACAAAATGTATATGGACAACCTTGTCAACAAGCTACTGGAAATCCGTAGGAAGCCTCTGAACAACATTAACCCTGTACATGAATATCACACTTTTGGCATGATCAGTCATTGTGGTTTATCATTGTCCGACGAATAGAATTCAACCCCAAAGTCTATAACTAAGTAATTATGACAACTTGTACTAACTGACTACAGTAGCAACATTAATCTTTGTACCTACGAATAGTCAAGGCACTCTTGCTAATTACTAGCATTGTACATGGTTGAATTAAATCCCACTACCACATGGTATTTGTTTAGCTCCTATATTGGGCAGGTGACTGTGCCTAGAGCTGGAGTTGACCATTGGTTTAGGTAAGTACATTAATTAAGCCAGCTAGTGCTAGTGGTAGTAGCACCTATCGCAACCCCCTACTTCCTGGCTCAAGTGCAGAAAGTATCGAGTCTGCCAGCAGGTTAATTACAGCTGTTAAAAAATCATAGTAGCTGCTTTGCTGATAGTAATGCTACAAGAATGTAGCTTATGAGCCAGAAACCATAGCAGCAAACTGTTCAAATAAATTTCCACTAAATAACTTTTTCCTCCCATTATGTCAGTTTATGTTGTAGGTATCTGACAGAAGATGACAAGTTGTACAGGAAAAAGGGTGCTGGAGGGAGCCATGTCTCTGGAACGACTGAAGAGAAAGTGCGAAGACATGCTTACAAACTACACCAAGTGTGTCATATGTCAAGGACCTGCAATCAAACGACTGTTGAACATTCAGCTAACAACAGCCCCAAAACTTCTTGTAGCCATGACCTGTCGACAGGACGAGACCTACAGAAGGTTGCACCATGATGTAACCAAGGACTCATGGGTGGCAGAGAAGTCCTCCAAGTGGCATGCCAAATGCAGAAACTTGTACATCAATGAAAAGAGCTACAGACTAGCAGAAAAGAGGCATCCAGGAGCAAGCTGCACAATGCTGGCTCAGCCAGAATGCAGTACCTCAACCAAAATGTCCATCATTCCTAGCAGGTATCGCACAGCAGCACTTGATGCCAAGAGTACATGCATCATATTTAACAAAAGGTGGCTGAAAGGAAAGACACCTACAGCCAGGCTGTCAACAGCAACCAGCTAACAGGCGATCGTTGAGAAAGCCAAGAAACTGAGTAGAGTGGACATTTTTCTAAGACTGATTGGCAAGGACATGACATGGTCGCAAATGACATATCATATCACATACCATGCATGAATGCATTCAAGGCAACACCAGTCCCGACTGGTAAATCTGCACAGAAGAATCTGTATGATGTGGCTTTGAATCATCTGGTGAAACAGCTAGAAATATCGCTGTTCCTTTCAGGAGAAATGTGGCTTCCTGATCAAGTCCTTGCGGGACAACTACCAGGTGATTCTCCAGGAGCTAGGAGTAAAGACTGCAGACACGTATAGGACCAAGAAGTCAAAACACCAATCTGCAGGCCCAGGAAAAAGTGATGAAGTTTCAGCCCTCCTACGAATGATACAGATCATTGTTAGTGGGGGTGAAGTTGACATAGTCAACTTCATCGGCACTCATAAATGCAGCAAGACACCCCCATCACTGTTCAATGAAGATGAAACCATGAGAGCTGCAGGAACAAAGGTCAGTCTAGTTAA
The DNA here is from genome assembly GCA_028752905.1 of Cladorhizidae sp. MBARI D1340-BT2. Lineage (NCBI taxonomy): Eukaryota > Metazoa > Porifera > Demospongiae > Poecilosclerida > Cladorhizidae > Cladorhizidae sp. MBARI D1340-BT2. The sequence goes on from JAQNBH010000011.1 coordinate 17,383,378, forward strand.
GGTCTTGAAGGAGGACACCAAAGTGAACACTCTGATCTACCACTACAGAAGAGGAAGACGGCAGTCATAGTAGATGCTATACATGCTTTTCATCACTGGTCCTTCCACAAAGATGAAACATTTGGAGCTATTGCAGTGTGCTACAGAAACAATCTTCTGATAGGTGTACCTGATGGCACAGCCATCATACATCTGCTGTGACAGGTACAACTCACTGAGCCTGAAGTCTTCAGAACGGCAGCATAGGTACATCACGACCACAAAGGCAGTTTGAAATCAGTGAGCAGTACAGGGATCCTGACCCGCAGGAGTTCTTCTCTGTGTCTGCCAACAAAGCTGGACTTCTGAGCTTCCTGTGTGAGACATGGTGCCAGGAGGAGCAGCTTGTTCCAACCACAGGCTCAACCAGATTGTACTTGGGTGGTGGCTTCATAAGAAAAAACAAAGAGTGTACTGCTTACAGAGGGTACAGTTACTGATGTCACTGCTTTGGGGTCCAAACAAGAGACTGATACTAGGGTCATACTGCATTCTGTGTACAGTGTCCAGAACGAGAAGGTGGACAGAGTGATCATACATGCAAATGATACAGATATCATTGTTAGATGTGTGTACTATGCTGCAACGCTGCTGAAAGATTTGCCTGAACTATGGGTTCGAACTGCACAAGAGAGTTATCTACCAATCCATGAGATTGCTGCTGCACTGGGACCTGCAAGCAGCCGAGGACTTCCCTTTATTCACAGTCTGAGTGGACGCAACATCACCAGTTACCCATACTTTACTGGGAAGAAGGTGTGGCTAAACAGCAGCAAAACAACTGACATTTTGGCATTGGAAGACTTTGCAGATGATGATCAGGGTCCAGCTTGGATCACAGCAGATGTTATCAACCAAGCAAAGGAGCTCATAGTCACTGTATATACCAACAAGGGTGATGATTTCGAGGGCTCGGACCTTGGAAGGCTCAGAGTTCAGAAGTTCCTAAACAACAAGTCTACTCTCCTGAAATTGCTACCGCCCACAGAGAATGCATTCCTTCAACATCTCCACAGAGAATGCATTCCTACAACATCTCCACAGAGAATGTATTCCTACAACATCTTCACAGAGAATGCATTCCTACAACATCTCCACAGAGAATGCATTCCTACAACATCTCCACAGAGAATGCATTCCTACAACCTCTCCACAGAGAATGCATTCCTTCAATATCTCCACAGAGAATGCATTCCTACAACATCTCCACAGAGAATGCATTCCTACAACATCTCCACAGAGAATGCATTCCTACAACATCTCCACAGAGAATGCATTCCTACAACATCTCCACAGAGAATGCATTCCTACAACATCTCCACAGAGAATGCATTCCTACAACATCTCCACAGAGAATGCATTCCTACAACATCTCCACAGAGAATGCATTCCTACATCTCCACAGAGAATGCATTCCTACATCTCCACAGAGAATGCATTCCTACAACATCTCCACAGATAATGCATTCCTACAACATCTCAAATGTGTGGCATTAGCGACAGCAATCGACAAGAGTGCTCACATTTGCAAGCAGAGAGTTTAACCTTGTGAAGATTTTGGGTGGGCCATGGATGATGGAAGCTGGTACCAGTGCAATCCACACACCCAACCTGGCCACAGCAGATGATGCAATCAATCTCCTGTGGCTGTACTAAGGGCTGCAACAGAAACTTCTCATGTGCAAAGAAAAACATAGCCTGTTATATAGGCTGCCGGTGTCAGGGATCGAAAAAGAAGTGCAGCCGTGCCCACTACACTGCCACCTTCTACAGCAGCAGTGAATCGGAAAGCGATAACTAACAGCACTAATTTATTTTAGACCTGTAAGGTACATACATTATTCACCAAAAACAATTAAATCCAGGAATGAGCGTGGATTGAACAATAATGATTATTTATTGTTTCCCCCCCTTCAAAATATGCCTTGATACTGTTCAGAGAGTATTAACAATTTATTTGGTTTGTTGGAATTAAGTTTTTCCTTCAGCCTTCTCAAGGAACACAGATAAACCATAATGACTAATTACCGCTAAAGGTGAGATATTCACGTGTATGGTCAGAGGCTTCCTACGGATTTCCAGTAGCTTGTTGACAAGGTTGTCCATATACATTTTGTTTATACATATAAATACATATGATTTTTGCCAGCAAACCTTTTACAGCACGCCATGTATGTTTTGGTTTTTAATCGGGTTTCGCCCCCTGGGTACTCCTTAAATTTTTAAATAAGGTATGTCGTTTAGACATTATAATAAGTAGGGTTAATTCAAAGACAAAATTCATATCTCTCACCATATCACAGGTTTTAGTTACATCCTTCACACATAATATAGATTGAGTTTGTAAGCCAGGCAATAAACGTAGAGTGTCTTTGGTTCTTCCTTCTTAACTAAAGCTTGAACTCCATTCCAGATTCCGCTCATGTTAACAACACCATCAAATGCTTGACCCCAATATTATACTGATGGGCAATGAGCTCAGGAACAAGGCATCTTTTATTTCGTCATTGCTTTAGTATCAGAAAGTTGAATAAGGCCTAGGGTAGTCTCATGAATGTTGTAGTCATGATCTACCCAACAAATTGATAATGACATTTGTTCATCACTAACTATGTCTGATGAGCATCAACTATTATTGAAAACCAAGAAGCGGCATTGATTTCAGTATAAAAAATTAGAAGACCCATGATTGTAATTATTTCATTAACTGTCTCTGGGGAAATATATTCTCTCTGTCGTAGCCAGGGCATCATTTCAGGGAAATCCTTAGCCTGTATTGATACAGATTACTACTGAAAGTCTCCATATCTTCCTTGTACCCACGAAGGGGTAAACCCGGACAAGATAGAAATTGAACACAGCGGAGAAGCTTTATGAGCATGCAGGCTTTGGTCAGTGCTATGTTGGTGAATGAGCTGAACATCTATACCTAGACCATGAGAGTTTGCTGCAACTTTTAGAGTAGCTTCCTTGTGAAAGCTACTGGCTTCATGTTCACGAAATTTCTGTAGTGCTTTCTTCCAATTTGAAAAGCTGAGATGAGTGAATGCAGATTGGTTATGTTTTGGAAAGCTGAGTAATTGTCAGCACAATGACAAGTGTCACAATAAACTTTGTAATGCGATGTGCATACAGTTACCAAGGATGGATTTCGTACCAATTGGTATCTTTCTTGAATGATATTTTTTATTGTCATGATCCTTAGTGACAGTGTGATGGGAAAAGCTTGTTTTAGAATCGATAGTTGATATATATGGAGTGCACAGATCAGAGCAACATTGGGACTGGCAGGTACAGCTGGAAGTAGATGAAAGATCAAATGCCTCATCATCGGGTATCACAGCTGAAGTAGATGGCATTTCATCCTCCACTATACACGATATATAATCCCAAATAAAAAACACTTACAGTACACTGATTTAGCCAGTTATCCTACCTGTTCCTGATGAATCCAATTCATTTGTTTGATCCTGATCAGGTGAAGCAACTTTAAAGAAGTGTCTCATCTTCTTCTGAGCCATCAATGTATTGTTGGACAATAGATTCTTATAATAGTACCTTACAGATCTTTGGTTGGACAATACACCTCTGATATATAGCTGGACATGTGCTTAAACTGAGCACATGACTGTCAGCTTTGCACCTTGCATCTAGGACTTATTCAAACCTGCTTTGATCACCATAAATATAGTTTGTACATGCATCATGCAAAATTTACATGTTGGCTTTGTATTAATTCACACCTTGCAAAAAACTTGAGGTTACCAAATATTATTTTAATTCTGGGGAGTTGAAGAAATTGGATGGTGACTTTTTCTGGAAAACAGTAAATTTCTCTTTTATCAGCTCAAATATTTGGCCAACACTCAACTATTTGGTGGAAGGGGGTATATATATATAGGAAACAAATTTTGAGCTGATTAGATAGATAGATATATGTCTGTAATAAACTGCAATGATAGATAGATCTATTCTGGGAAGTGGATAGCTAAGAGATAGAAGGAGAGCTGGCTATTTATTGGAGTTCATCCTCAAGCTGAAATGAAGGGTAGGAAGGTTGGACACCTGCTTTGCCATCTGCTGACATTGCCAGCTTATTTCAGATTGACCGTCTATGGAAAATAGCTCGCAACAATACAGCAAGTAATTCTAGCTGCTGCTGGAATATTTATCATGCACTCAAATAACTTTTGCTTATTTGGCAGAAGTAAACATGGTCACTGCAATCCCACCAAGTAGGAGGGCCTGGCTGGTACAAGAAAAAATGTTTGTTGCATAGACACTACAGTTTTGGTTCTTCAATTCATGGATCCTGGAAGTGACAGCCAGAGGGTTAGCAATACCTTACCCAGTACGGCTCTCCTAACTCCTACTGGCCAAGTAAAATATGTAGATAAAATAGCTTCTTCATTAGAAGCAGGCTAAGTGAGCTAGGAATTGGAAGTGCAATTGTAAAGTGCATGTTGGTCAGAACTCTTCAATTAGTGTTGAGCTTCTGATGCTTTTCACTTCTTGTTCACCTTCCACTGATTTGCACTGGCACTGGAATTGTATTTGGTTGTTTGGTTCAGGCATTGAGTACACACTGGAATGTGTCTTTGCTGCTGGCTATATTGGCATACTCTAACACAAGGTGAGTTCTATGAATGAATGAAAGGAAAAGAATTCCGAGGATTGGAAGGGGAAGCGAATAGGAACAAGAAGAACACTCTTGGTCAGACTCTTTTAGTGTTATTTTTTACTATATTATTATTACTTTTTTTCCTTCTTTTTTCTGTTGTGTTGTTGTTTAATTATTAACAACATCATAAAATACATAATTTATTCGATACAGGGACAACTGTAGGAGTTGACAGGTGAGTAATCTGCACACACCATATCCTGTTGCTATACGTTTACTATGCAGAGCACATAATATTGTTGCTACTATTGACTATACCCATGGGCAATATATTGCTACCCACAACTATAACCATATAGACAACCTCCTTCAATATATCTGTTAACTCATATAGTTTGAACACAGATTATTCTAGTATATGTAATACCATTACCTAAATTACTTCCCATAGTAAGAGGCAATAAACCAGAAGACTCCAAATTGGATTATAAAAAATTAACCCATTTCTCGATAGCACTAATCAGTTTCTCTACACTTAAAGATCTGGACAAAAACTCTGCGTTTTACAAATCCATGTTATATTAATTTTTTTTTTCATAGGTAAAGGATCCTGTAAGTGTTTCTTGTCTACATTTGTAAATTCTTGTTTCATTTCTTTGTTGCTGAGTCAATCCAAGTCCGGGGCAACCCCACCCCCCCCCTTCCCCCCACTTCTAAGTATCTCTGCCACTGTAGCTACTAAGATTACAATCTTTGCAAACAAAATTCCTCTATGTGGTTGATCATACATTTAAAACAGCAACAAATACTACTTCCTCAACCACCTCTCCTCCCAGGAAATTTCAAGTTTGTTTGTCTTCGTCGTAATTTAGAGCCAACAGTGGGCTTTATTTGCTCTGCCTTGGTTTTTTCTTGTTTATTTTTCGAGATGTATACAATGAAATGATAGCATAAAAAGTATCTTAACTCAAGAATGGTTGACAATAACGAGCTGAAACTTGAAATACAGTTAGTACAATGAAGAAGATGTATAATAATAATAATAATAATAATGGTAATAGTAGTAATGATGATGATAATGATATTAACAACAACAAGAACAACAAATATAATAATAAAAATTGGGAAAAAATCCAAAATATGTTTGAGTCCTCCCGCCTCATTATGAATCTCTCATATCAGCATAATTATTTTGTGAACGTTATAATAATCTCAATTCAATAAATCATCTGGTTACCTTGGCACGTTTACTTCTTACTTCATTTGAACAATCCAATGCAATATTCTGTAAACCAAGTTTCTATGTAGAATTAACATTTTTAATAGCAGAATGAATGTTATTATAATGCTTTACACTAATAATACCATAATATTTTGTATATGGGGTATAACATAGTTCATTTTCCAAATAATTTTTCAAATGCAGAAAATGACATTTTGTGTATGTATGTATATTATTATAATTTATATCAACTCAACAGTACACATTATTTGGTCATTATTATTGCTTTAGCAATACATAATGTTTACATAATTTATTGTTTTAGAACAGTATCTAAATTTCAGGTTTACGATGTCATGATCAATTCTCAAGTGCATGGAAATAAACTTCGGCAAGAATGCCCTAAACATCATGCCCAAATATTGAATGACAGGGTTATGCTGGTTTTGTGAACCAACCAAACCCTCCTGCATTGAATGCCCTCGAACTTCCTCCATAAGATAGAACATCTCCTCATACTCGTCTTCATCAATTATATCATTCCAACACTTGCACTGGTCCAACATCGCTTCCACCAGTTTCAAGGTCACGATGTCTGCCATATTTTTAGTCCACATAAGAAATCACTGTATCCAGTTAGCAACGCCCATGAATATAATCATGAGACACTCTCCTTGCAGATCACCTCGATATTCTCCTACATCCCAAAATTGAGACCAAATCTAGGCTTATAAATCACAACACTTAGGCCACTGCAATTTAATTACTTGTTTCTCAGATCCGGCGGGTCCAAATTTTAGCAGATGGGGAAGAAAAAAATCACGTGACCCAAATCTGAAGCTGGTTAGAACGCAATGGCCTCTCTTCACTTTCGCTTGGCTGACACTTTCGCTTGGCTGAGTACCTAGTCAAGTTAGAGAGGCTCTTACCTGCAAATTATCTGTTGAAATGCAGTACTACAAATCCACACTTGTGAGTTTCCCTGATGTCGCTACTACTGTGGAATGGGGGCTGAAACACTAGTTGATGATGAAGTGGTCCGTGAACTTCGTGAATCATATGCAACAGTGTTGCCCATATACTTCCTTTGCAAGAGTGAGGGGCAACTTGCTTTCTGCAAACAACATTCCAATGTTGTTAAGAGGCCAAAAAACCCAGTAAAGAGATGGAATTTTGGTTTCATTTTTCAGCTTGGACCTATATAGTTTTTGAATATGTTGTTAATTGTATGCAACAATATGCTTCCTTTGCAAGGTGAGGGGCAACTTGCTCTCTGCAAACAACCTTCCAATGTTGTTAAGAGGCCAAAAAACAGTAATGAGATGGAATAATTTTGGCTTCATTTTTCAGCTTGGACCTATATAGTTTTTGTATATGTTGTTAATTGTATGTACCATGCAATACATGTAGCTACCATTTATCTGGAAAGTTTTTTTCCCTTTTTTTATTCCTGGTTGCCTAGTCTAAATTTGTGCCCAGGAATCTGAGAAACAAGTAATCAAATTGGTATGGCCTTAGAATTTCACTCTGTCATATCCTATATACATAAATGCCAATGCAATTTGATCCAGCAGGTAAATAGTATAATTAAAAAAAATTATAGCTATACTTACTTCCTCTATCTGCAGCTTAACCAGAATTCTCTGGGAAATTGGAAAAAACCAAAACAAGACTAGCAAGAACAAAAATGTATTTAATTATTTCTATTAAAAAAAAACCCCAAAAACTCTTTTGGTCCAAAAAGGAATGGAAACAAGCTAAAGATGACAATTACCATCATCATGCACAACAATCACTATTTTGTTAAAAATGGACAGATATATTTTTTGGTTTATACAGTTCTAGTTGTTTTGTTAATTTTTTGGTTTTCATCCTGTTGCATAGCTTGAGCACCAGAATCTCAAGTCCATCTCGAGCTTCTAGGAATCAAACACTTTCAAGGCAGTGTGAGTTAAAGCGCAATCTCGCTGTCTTTGGAGGCTATTATCCCCCTTAACAATCGCTGCAGTTTGGGAAACTTAATAGGGCAAAATTTTCAAATTACATGGAAGGTGGCGAGAATGTACTTTATACTACATGTATGTGCAAGATGTTCTACATGATTAACAACAGTGTCTATTAATGTACTTTATGGTACATGTGTTTGCCAGATGATCAACATGATTTAACAAAATTGTCTGTTAACATAATTATACTCACCAAGTACGAGGATAATCAGCATGTCAAACATAACAACAACACAAAACACTCAAGGAATCAAGATAGAAACTAGCAACAGGTTTAACAAAGAGTCATGTCTACCATACCAATAATCTAGCATTCTAAATTACTCCTCTCCTATAGTGACCATTTTAGCCAGATAGGAACAACAGACATACAAATGCTATATAGTTATAAGTGCACCAACATTCAATAGCCAGTTGCTGCTTCTTGTAGAAGTAAATCCTTGTAAGAATTAGTCCAGCAGCAAAAAAAATTGAGTTGCTATTCATTCAGCAGTTCACATAACATCCTCCAACCCACAAGTCATCCCCCCAAGAAAATACCATGCACACTCCAATTCTGTGGGAGAGAGATTATTGTAATATTACCTTGTGTTGAGGGTCACTTCTGTAGTTAACTCCCAACTTGGTAACAAAGCTGTCACCAGAGTAATATCTCTGCTGTACAACCACTCCTTAGCTTAATTCAGAGAAATTTAGAATGTTATAAAGCCAATAGAATAATTGAGCAATTTAAGATAGAACTAACGAACAGCTGGGAGTCAGGGTTTAAATACCCTGCCTCCCAGGAAGCAGGAAACCACACAATCTACAATACACACACAAAAGTCCAAAGCACACAAAACACATAGGCTTCCATATGCCAATATAAAATAGAAGTTGTGAAACTGAATAATTGGTATGTACTCTAATGAGGTCACCTCAAGGATAATTAGATGATAACAAAACAAATTATTATTATCAGCTGAGCGTGTTCAGGCCTAAGGGCCATCTTGATGGTTCTTGGGCAATGTCGAAGGGGTGCCCTCGACACCTTGAACTTGAAATACGAAGCCGAATGGTCGAGGCTGATTAACAACTGTACAAGCGAGAGCGGGGATATTGGATAGCAAATACGCTTTTTTGGGGGGACTTACTGGTTCTGGTAGGGAGGTTTCATATAACATCACTGTTCGCTGTGGATACTCCTACATTTGATGCACTAGCCCAGTGTCCACCAGGCTTGGTTTCTCAGTGTGGTCTTGAAGTGGCTTTTTAAGATCTAAAGCTTTACTTGGCCTGTAATACGCCAAGTATACCGAATTGACCTTGATTTTGACGTCATTGCCCTTATCATTCCACAATGCGCCGAAACCTATAGGATTAAATATCAGTTATTTTGTAAAGCCCAAACCAGTCTTGTGGTAACTTGTCACCTCTTCTCAATCCTTTTGTATGTTCTTCTTCAGGACACGGTCACCTCCAATAAACAGCAAATAATTTTAAACATGTACATCCTTTCAAGCATAGAGTTTAAACATGTACATACCTTCAAGCCTAGTTTAAACATGCGCATACCTTCGAGCCTAGAGTTTAAACATGTGCATACATTCAAGCCTAGAGTTTAAACATGTACATACCTTCAAGCCTAGAGTTTAAACATGTGCATACCTTCAAGCCTAGAGTTTAAACATATGCATACCTTCAAGCCTAGAGTTTAAACATGCACATACCTTCAAGTCTAGAGTTTAAACATGCGCATACCTTCAAGTCTAGAGTTTAAACATGTGCATACCTTCAAGCCTAGAGTTTAAACATGTGCATACCTTCAAGTCTAGAGTTTAAACATGTGCATACCTTCAAGCCTAGAGTTTAAACATGTGCATACCTTCAAGTCTAGAGTTTAAACATGTGCATACCTTCAAGCCTAGAGTTTAAACATGTGCATACCTTCAAGCCTAGAGTTTAAACATGTGCATACCTTCAAGCCTAGAGTTTAAACATGCACATACCTTCAAGCTTAGAGTTTAAAGATGTGCATACCTTCAAGCCTAGAGTTTAAACATGTGCATACCTTCAAGCCTAGAGTTTAAACATGTGCATACCTTCAAGCATAGAGTTTAAACATGTGCATACCTTCAAGCCTAGATGCGCATACCTTCAAGCCTAGAGTTTAAGCATGTTCATGCCTTCAAGTATAGAGTTTAAAGATGTGCATACCTTCAAGCCTAGAGTTTAAACATGTGCATACCTTCAAGCCTAGCGGTTAAACATTTGCATACCTTCAAGCCTATTTAAACATGTGCATACCTTCAAGTCTAGAGTTTAAACATGTGCATACCTTCAAGTCTAGAGTTTAAACATGTGCATACCTTCAAGCCTAGCGTTTAAACATGTGCATACCTTCAAGCCTAGAGTTTAAACATCTGCTTACCTTCAAGTCTAGAGTTTAAACATGTGCATACCTTCAAACCTAGAGTTTAAACATGTCCATACCTTCAAGCTTAGTGTTTAAACATGTGCATAACTTAAAGTCTAGAGTTTAAACATGTGCATACCTTCAAGACTAGAGTTTAAACATGTGCATACCTTCAAGCCTAGAGTTTAAACATATGCATACCTTCAAGCCTAGAGTTTAAACATGCACATACCTTCAAGTCTAGAGTTTAAACATGCGCATACCTTCAAGTCTAGAGTTTAAACATGTGCATACCTTCAAGCCTAGAGTTTAAACATGTGCATACCTTCAAGTCTAGAGTTTAAACATGTGCATACCTTCAAGCCTAGAGTTTAAACATGTGCATACCTTCAAGTCTAGAGTTTAAACATGTGCATACCTTCAAGTCTAGAGTTTAAACATGTGCATACCTTCAAGCCTAGAGTTTAAACATGTGCATACCTTCAAGCCTAGAGTTTAAACATGCACATACCTTCAAGCTTAGAGTTTAAAGATGTGCATACCTTCAAGCCTAGAGTTTAAACATGTGCATACCTTCAAGCCTAGAGTTTAAACATGTGCATACCTTCAAGCATAGAGTTTAAACATGTGCATACCTTCAAGCCTAGATGCGCATACCTTCAAGCCTAGAGTTTAAGCATGTTCATGCCTTCAAGTATAGAGTTTAAAGATGTGCATACCTTCAAGCCTAGAGTTTAAACATGTGCATACCTTCAAGCCTAGCGGTTAAACATTTGCATACCTTCAAGCCTATTTAAACATGTGCATACCTTCAAGTCTAGAGTTTAAACATGTGCATACCTTCAAGTCTAGAGTTTAAACATGTGCATACCTTCAAGCCTAGCGTTTAAACATGTGCATACCTTCAAGCCTAGAGTTTAAACATCTGCTTACCTTCAAGTCTAGAGTTTAAACATGTGCATACCTTCAAACCTAGAGTTTAAACATGTCCATACCTTCAAGCTTAGTGTTTAAACATGTGCATAACTTAAAGTCTAGAGTTTAAACATGTGCATACCTTCAAGACTAGAGTTTAAACATGTGCATACCTTCAAGACTAGAGTTTAAACATGTGCATACATTCAAGACTAGAGTTTAAACATGTGCATACCTTCAAGCCTAGAGTTTAAACATGCACATACCTTCAAACCTAGAGTTTAAACATGTGCATACCTTCAAGCCTAGAGTTTAAACATGTGCATACCTTCAAGTCTAGAGTTTAAACATGAGCATACCTTGAAACCTAGAGTTTAAACATGTGCATACCTTCAAACCTAGAGTAAACATGTGCATACCTTCAAGCCTAGAGTTTAAACATGTGCATATCTTCAAGTCTAGAGTTTAAACATGTGCATACCTTCAAGCCTAGAGTTTAAACATGTGCATACCTTCAAACCTAGAGTTTAAACATGGGTATACCTTAAAGCCTAGAGTTTAAACATGTGCATACCTTCAAGCATATAGTTTAAACATGTGCATACTTTCAAGCGTAGTGTTTAAACATGTGCATACCTTCAAGTATAGAGTTTAAACATGTGCATACCTTCAAGCCTAGAGTTTAAACATGTGCATACCTTCAAGCGTATAGTTTAAACATGTGCATACCTTCATGCCTAGAGTTTAACATTTGCATACCTTCAAGCCTAGAGTGTAAACATCTGCATACCTTCAAGTCTAGAGTTTAAATATGTGCATACCTTCAAGCCTAGAGTTTAAACATGTGCATACCTTCAAACCTAGAGTTTAAACATGGGCATACCTTAAAGCCTAGAGTTTAAACATGTGCATACCTTCAAGCCTAGAGTTTAAACATGTGCATACTTTCAAGCGTAGTGTTTAAACATGTGCATACCTTCAAGTCTAGAGTTTAAACATGTGCATAACTTCAAGCCTAGAGTTTAAACATGTGCATACCTTCAAGCCTATAGTTTAAACATGTGCATACCTTCATGCCTAGAGTTTAAACATGTGCATACCTTCAAGTCTAGAGTTTAAACATGAGCATACTTTCAAGCCTAGATGCGTATACCGGCAAGCCTAGAGTTTAAGCCTGTGCATACATTCAACTTGATTCAAGTATAGAGTTTAAAGATGTGCATACCTTCAATCCTAGAGTTTAAACATGTGCATACCTTCAAGCCTAGTTTAAACTTGTGCATACCTTCAAGCCTAGAGTTAAAACATGTGCATACCTTCAAACCTAGAGTTAAAACATGTGCATACCTTCAAGCCTAGAGTTTAAACATGTGCATACCTTCAAACCTAGAGTTTAAACATGTGCATACCTTCAAGCCTAGAGTTTAAACATGTGCATACTTTCAAGCGTAGTGTTTAAACATGTGCATACCTTTAAGTCTAACATGTGCATACCTTCAAGCCTAGAGTTTAAACACGTGCATACCTTCAAGCCTATAGTTTAAACATGTGCATACCTTCATGCCTAGAGTTTAAACATGTGCATACCTACAAGTCTAGAGTTTAAACATGAGCATACTTTCAAGCCTAGATGCGTATACCGTCAAGCCTAGAGTTTAAGCTTGTGCATACATTCAACTTGATTAAAGTATAGAGTTTAAAGATGTGCATACCTTCAATCCTAGAGTTTAAACATGTGCATACCTTCAAGCCTAGTTTAAACTTGTGCATACCTTCAAGCCTAGAGTTAAAACATGTGCATACCTTCAAACCTATTGTTTAAACATGTGCATACCTTCAAGCGTAGTATTTAAACATGTGTATCTAGAGTTTAAACATGTGCATACCTTCAATCCTATAGTTTAAACATGTGCATACCTTCAAGTCTAGAGTTTAAACATGTGCATACCTTCAAGCCTATAGTTTAAACATGTGCATACCTTCAAGTCTAGAGTTTAAACATGTGCATACCTTCAAGCCTAGAGTTTAAACATGTGCATCCCTTCAACGCTAGATTTTAAACATGTGCATACCTTGAAGCCTAGAGTTTAAACATGTGCATACCTTCAAGCCTAGAGTTTAAACATGTGCATACCTTCAAGTCCAGAGTTTAAACATGTGCTGAGTTTTGTCTACAATTATTGAAGAACATAAAATAAATTGAAAATATAAAATTCTATGCAAAGTATCTTTTAAATAATACTTTGAAACTGATTTTAACTCATGATTAAGTGCCTTCCTCTCTGTATCTCACACAAGAGAAGTATATTATGGCACCTTCAATATATTAATTTCGATCATAATCACCTTTTGCAAACTGCAAGCATTTTTAGCCTTTTTTGGTCTTGGCATAAAATTCAACTTGTGTTTGTTCCTTGCCTTCTTCAATTATTTCTCGTCCCTGTTCATCCAGGGCCTATACTTAAGTAATACAGAAGAGAAGTACATAACTAATTAAAATCGCCCATTGAGAAATCCTGAACTGAATTATTATTCAGCATTTGTTAACACTTTGAATGTTGGAAATATTTAAGACTTGTCACTAATAAATTCATGCCCTGGTCCATGATGGAGTACCATAACTGCAGATGACCTCGAGTATTACTTTAGCAACATCAGCAGCAGACTTTTTTAATGTGAAGAGCAAACACCCACTTAGTGAAAAGGTCAGTCACAGTGCAGACATATCTGTTGCCTTTATCAGTAGATTCAAATGGGACAATCAGGTCAATGCCCAGAATCTCCTCTCTTTACATTAATACAATAACATCTAATGTTCCAAGGCACTAAAAAAGAGTTGCTATAATCAAACTGCTCTTATTCAGATAGCTTGGGACTAGGCACTGTCCATAACTCAGAAACAGCCGCATCTGGGAAAAACCCCACATTTTCCACTATATTGATAGTTTGCCTTGAATTTTGCATCACTACACATATGAAGTGCATGTACATGCAGTGTACATGTACATACTGCACAAGTACACTGACTGTGATTGCCCCAGTGATTCCTGTCTCATTCAAGCTGTGTCATGCCATTTCTTCACAAGTAGATGTCAAGCCACAGCAGTGAGATTTCTAGGACTTTGACAGCTTCATCAGATGTGACTGAACAACAGTCTTCCGTGGCCCTCCTCTCCTTCACTCTCATCATCACTGTTGCAGGCAGACTTCCACATTATTCTACTGTCAGACATCTTCAGGTACAAGCTATAAACAATGACTAGCTAGAATCTAAGCAAGAATCGCTTCCAGTTGACATGAAACTGGACTGTAACTATTGTCAAAATCAGTCATGCTGCACAGGCTCGAGGACTACGCATGATACACACGAATTGATTGTGCAATGTGAGGGTGCCTAGTAGACAGATGTGCCCAGATGTGGGGTGCCTGGATGAGGTGAATATAAGTGTGTATGTGTTCATGTGATTTTCATGGGACTTTGCAGTATAAAATCAGCGACTTGTGGGAAACTTGGCTAGGATGTAGCTCTGGTGCGATGGCCTTGATCTTCTCTATTCTGCTAACAAGTAGATATCTAAAAATATACTAAAATGAATATAGTTTCATGAGGTAACATTTTGATACATTACATGTTATGAGCAAATCAGGATCAGATTGCCCACACTAATAGGTCCACACATTGAGCAGGGAACCCATAGATTGTCCACACAAACCATGGATACATATTTTAGGGGGAAACTTATCAACTGTGCAAAACATGTATGTTGGAAACTATAGACTGTGTCAATTCAAAAGACAATCCGCACTTCATACTCAGAACTTACTACACTAGGCCAAAGACAATTGTATAGAAGGTAACATTAAATAGAGGAATACATACCATATATATGGCACATTTTTATGAAAGTACTTTTAGGAATGTTCTGAGAAATCTACACACCATTTCATCCCACATGTTTCTTGATCACTTCCTCTTTCTTAATCTCTGTGTATAGGCAGAGGAAACATATATTGAGTGTGTGTTTGTGTGTGTGTGTGTGTGTGGGTGGGGTACAATCCTCAAACTAGCTAGTTAATTGTGTAAAAAAATGAATAAGAATACCATAAAAAATAATATTTGTAAGACATGAGGAAAATAAATTACAGTATAGGGATCAAATACCAAAGTAGTTCCTTCTTCTTTCATTAACATTAACAAATACTTTAGCAATCTGGAATGTATCTATTTTGACTGTTAAATATGCAGCAGTGTCATACTATTTAGCCGAGGTTGACTAAGGGTCAACCACATGCAGTTCTTTAATCTCCGAAAAAGTTCTTTCAGGTACAATGAAGGAGGATGTAAGTAGTTTGTAAACTTGACACAACATGCTTTACTAGCTGAAATGTCAATGTCACATAAAGTATGTACCGATATGAGTGACTCTTTGATCTTAGTGTTTTTGATTGGGTCCACCAGTTATAGGTTCTAGACACCCACATGTAGTTGCTATGACTATAATCTAAACAGTCCAATCTCTGAAACCTGTCAACAGCAACCACCACCCTAGCTAATCCAAGCTAGTTTGAGTTGCTCAAATGCCTGTTCCCCTGTTTATCACTCTTCTTGTGTGCACCAAGTGCTCACTACATGAATGACTAATATCATCCAGGTAGGCAGAAGCATACTCCACCATGTCAGCCAACAAGTTCGTCATTAATTCCTGGAATTTTGGAATTGGGGGTGCGTGCTTGCTACATGTAACCAGCGTAATCCTAGAGTGAAGGATTCATAAGTGTGGGTGCTTGCTACGTTTACCCAGGAGTGAAGGATTCAGAGGGGTGGGTGCTTGCTACATGTACCTAGCCTAATCCTAGTGGAAAGGATTCAGAATTGTGGGTACTTGCTACTGTATGTGTACCCAGCCTAATCCTAGTGTGAAGGATTCAGAAGTGTGGGTGCTTGCTACGTGTACCCTGGAGTGAAGGATTCAGATGGTTGGGTGCTTGCTACATGTACCAAGCCTAATCCTAGTGTGAAGGATTCAGAAGTGTTGGTGCTTGCTACTGTACATGTACCCAGCCTAAAATCCTACAGTGAAGGACTCAGAAGTGTGGGTGCCTGATATATGTGTACACAGGAATGAAGGATTCAAAGGGGGCTTGCTTCATGTATCTACTACCTAGCCTAATCCTAGTGGGAAGGATTCAAAAGTGTGGGTGCTTGTTACTGTACGTGTACCCAGGTGTGAAGGATTCAGAAGTGTTGGTGCTTGCTACTGTCCGTGTACCTAGTGGAAAGGATACAGAAGTGTGGGTGCTTGCAACTGTACATGTACCAAGCCTAATCCTACAGCGAAGGACTCAGAAGTGTGGGTGCCTGATATGTGTACACAGGAATGAAGTATTCAAAGGGGTGGGGCTTTCTTAATGTACCTAGCCTAATCCTATTGGGAAGGATTCAAAACTGTAGGTGCTTGTTACTGTACGTGTACCCAGCCTAATCCTAGTGTGAAGGTTTCAGAAGTGTGGGTGCTTGCTATGTATACCCAGCCTAATCCTAGTGTGAAAGATTCAGAAGTGTGGGTGCTTGCTACTGTATGTGTACCCAGCCTAATCCTAGTGTGAAGGATTCAGAAGTGTTGGTGCTTGCTATGTGTACCTAGCCTAATCCTAGTGTGAAGGATTCAGAAGTGTGGATGCTTGCTACTGTACGTGTATATTAGCATCTCCAACCACAAGATACCTAACATATACCAACCTTGGTAATTCACTGCCACCAGTCTCATCCTATCTTGATATTGTGCTACTCGACTGTGGTTCTAATGTAAGCTATATACTTAAGGTCTAAAACTCTTGTCAAGCTTTGGGTTTAGCTACCTACGTACTTGTCCTGCCTGACCAAGTCGTGAGTCATATGTACTAGGCTTTAAGTCACCTCATCAACCAACATCAGTTCCTAATAGTTTCCATTCTCATGTTAGTATGTGGTTATGGACATGACAGCAGTTCTAGCTGACTTGTAGGTAAGTGCTAATGTTACGTTTTAGGACAACATACCTTAACCATATGGCTGGAAATGTTGACAGCTCATTGGAGGTGAAAGTCATTACCACCAATATAAAACATGCCCACCAACTGCTTGAGAATGACATCATTATTTTCCAGGTTTTATCATATCAAATGTCATTCAATGTCAGAACATTAAATTTTTGACCAGCAACATATACAGACAGTATGAGATGAACACTCCCACAATTTCAAAGCTTACCACACACTCCTCAATCACTCAGCACTCTCACACACGCAAAAGGTTGTCCACCATTTTTGAAATGTAGGCAATGAAGTGTTAATTAAATTCTTATTGTACAAATCTTAATACAATAATACAACAACAGTCAGTGGATTTGGAAACATTTAATTAACAGTTGTCAATGTAAATAATTACAAAGTTAACATGACATCACAACTAACTACACAACTAACTACAATAATAACAACAATAAATAACAACAATAATAATAACATATTCTACAAACAAATATAACTACAAACTGTTACTTGCATGAGCATGTTTCACAGTGTCAGATGCTCACTTCATCCAGATGAATACTTGGTGACTTGGCTGGTGCCCTAAGCTTGCTCTGCAGATGGTAAAATGAAGTTTTCAAGTTTTAGCCAAACAATATCTCAACTTTCCCATTTTACTACCAACAAGAGGGGAAACCAACAACTGCATTTCCATAAAACTATGGCAACTGTCACGTGACTTATAAGTTTGTGGGAAGGGCATTTCTCTATGAATGCACTTGATCTTCCTGTGGATAGGGTCATTTGTGTGGGTGGAGTTTTCCCTCCAGAATGTGTATTTACACTGGCTAATGGAAAGTGATCCTCTACCTAAATAGGCTGGACACAGATGTGCACTGCATGACATCATCTACTCCATCAATAATGAACACACAGGTGTGCACTGCATGACATCATCTACTCCATCAATAATGAACACACAGGTGTGCACTGCATGACATCATCTACTCCATCAATAATGAACACACAGGTGTGCACTGCATGACATCATCTACTCCATCAATAATGAACACACAGGTGTGCACTGCATGACATCATCTACTCCATCAATAATGAACACACAGGTGTGCACTGCATGACATCATCTACTCCATCAATAATGAACACACAGGTGTGCACTGCATACATCATCTACTCCATCAATAATGAACACACAGGTGTCCACTGCATGACATCATCTACTCCATCAATAATGAACACACAGGTGTGCACTGCATGACATCATCTACTCCATCAATAATGAACACACAGGTGTGCACTGCATGACATCATCTACTACCATCAATAATGAACACACAGGTGTGCACTGCATGACATCATCTACTCCATCAATAATGAACACACAGGTGTGCACTGCATGACATCATCTACTCCATCAATAATGAACACACAGGTGTGCACTGCATGAAATCATCTACTCCATCAATAATGAACAGACAGGTGTGCACAGCATGACATCATCTACTCCATCAATAATGAACATAATAGGTGTGCACTGCATGACATCATCTAGTACCATCAATAATGAACACACAGGTGTGCACTACATGACATCATCTACTCCATCAATAATGAACACACAGGTGTGCACTGCATGACATCATCTACTCCATCAATAATGAAAACACAGGTGTGCACCGCATGACATCATCTACTCCATCGATAATGAACACACAGGTGTGCACTGCTTGACATCATCTACTCCATCAATAATGAACACACAGGTGTGCACTGCATGACATCATCTACTCCATCAATAATGAACACACAGGTGTGCACTGCATGACATCATCTACTACCATCAATAATGAACACACAGGTATTCACTGCATGACATCATCTACTCCATCAATAATGAACACACAGGTGTGCACTGCATGACATCATCTACTCCATCAATAATGAACACACAGGTGTGCACTGCATGACATCATCTACTAACATCAATAATGAACACACAGGTGTGCACTGCATGACATCATCTACTCCATCAATAATGAACACACAGGTGTGCACTGCATGACATCATCAATAATGAACACACAGGTGTGCACTGCATGACATCATCTACTAACATCAATAATGAACACACAGGTGTGCACTGCATGACATCATCTACTCCATCAATAATGAACACACAGGTGTGCACTGCATGACATCATCTACTCCATCAATAATGAACACACAGGTGTGCACTGCATGACATCATCTACTCCATCAATAATGAACACACAGGTGTGCACTGCATGACATCATCTACTCCATCAATAATGAACACACAGGTGTGCACTGCATGACATCATCTACTACCATCAATAATGAACACACAGGTGTGCACTGCATGACATCATCTACTCCATCAATAATGAACACACAGGTGTGCACTGCATGACATCATCTACTCCATCAATAATGAACACACAGGTGTGCACTGCATGACATCATCTACTCCATCAATAATGAACACACAGGTGTGCACTGCATGACATCATCTACTCCATCAATAATGAACACACAGGTGTGCACTGCATGACATCATCTACTCCATCAATAATGAACACACAGGTGTGCACTGCATGACATCATCTACTCCATCAATAATGAACACACAGGTGTGCACTGCATGACATCATCTACTCCATCAATAATGAACACACAGGTGTGCACTGCATGACATCATCTACTCCATCAATAATGAACACACAGGTGTGCACTGCATGACATCATCTACTCCATCAATAATGAACACACAGGTGTGCACTGCATGACATCATCTACTCCATCAATAATGAACACACAGGTGTGCACTGCATGACATCATCTACTCCATCAATAATGAACACACAGGTGTGCACTGCATGACATCATCTACTCCATCAATAATGAACACACAGGTGTGCACTGCATGACATCATCTACTCCATCAATAATGAACACACAGGTGTGCACTGCATGACATCATCTACTCCATCAATAATGAACACACAGGTGTGCACTGCATGACATCATCTACTCCATCAATAATGAACACACAGGTGTGCACTGCATGACATCATCTACTCCATCAATAATGAACACAGGTGTGCACTGCATGACATCATCTACTCCATCAATAATTAACACACAGGTGTGCACTGCATGACATCATCTACTCCATCAATAATGAACACACAGGTGTTCACTGCATGACATCATCTACTCCATCAATAATGAACACACAGGTGTGCACTGCATGACATCATCTACTCCATCAATAATGAACACACAGGTGTGCACTGCATGACATCATCTACTCCATCAATAATGAACACACAGGTGTGCACTGCATGACATCTACTCCATCAGTAATGAACACACAGGTGTGCACTGCATGACATCATCTACTCCATCAGTAATGAACACACAGGTGTGCACTGCATGACATCATCTACTCCATCAGTAATGAACACACAGGTGTGCACTGCATGACATCATCTACTCCATCAATAATGAACACACAGGTGTGCAGTGCATGACATCACAGGGGAGGCTATGGCAGTTTTGAGATGGTCCGGCCAAGGCGTGGTTTGGGTGTGGCTTAAGCGTTCCTTTACAGATCAAAGGAAATCTTGTGCGAAAAACATGTTTGATGGAAATTAAGTCTAAAGCAAAATGATTATTCACCTTGACATTCAAAATCATTACCAATTTCTGGTGACACAATATTGCTCACTGTAAACATGCATTTTCACAATGAGCACTGCTAGTTTTATGTAGTCAGGCCAGGTTGCAAGGAAATGGGCAATAAATTGAAATAGTAATGTTCAAGAGCATATCAAAATTTACCAAAAACATTACTTCTGCGTTCCCCCTTAACTACAAATTCATTGGCTACACAAGATAAATCTAAATTGTCAGTTTTATCCTTATGAACGTGTAACACCATTAAACTGTTCAATCTTTCTTGAGTCATTGTTGATCGTAGGTAAGACTTGATGCGACGCATTGCACTGAATGACCGTCACTTGTGCTGTTAGTGGCCGGAATCACAAGTATTAACTTTGTCAAGGTTATTACTTCTCGTATCAGCTCCCTTTCTGCTCCTGTCAGCTTTTGCAAATACTTGACAATGTCAAAGATGTTGCTCATTTCCTTTGGTACATTGCTACTAAAAATGTCAAGATGTATTTGCAGACTAGAGACGTTCAGATCAGTAGTGTAAACTTCAAGCACTTTCTTAAGTTCATCTGAGTAGTCCTTCTTCTGAGTGGCTTTTAGAAGAAGTGATTCCATGCAACCATATATCTTGTAGCCAGGCTGATCAAACCTATCTTTGAGAGCTAGCACAAAAAGATCTAGGGCTTCAAAGTATACTTTCCTATACAAATCTTTTGGAATTGATGGATACTCTGGTGGTGCATTACCCTCTTCAAATCTTCTTGGCACTTTCCTTCGTCTGGGAAGCACTGGATCATTTACATCCAAATCAGAGGCCATTCTGTTAACCTTTTCCCAGAACATGCCAAAACCTTCTTCATTTCTAATGGCCATGAGAGTTCGTTTCGTCTGTTCTGTTGTTAGTTGCCCTTCAACTGCTGAATAATTTTTCTTTTGCAGTGTCCTGCTCAAGTTATCGGTGTGGCGAAGAAGATTTTCATCTAGAACTAATCCAAAGAAAAAGTCAAACGACTGCATCTGTGCAGAAACTCCCCTAATGCGAGCGATCGTCTCACTTTCATGAACTATCTCTACTGCCCTGTCCCACAGTTCCTGAAGCACAGAATAGTTCTGAATGATGCTCTGCATCGAATCGGCTTTGACTGTCCACCGAGTTGGACAAAGCACACGAACACCAGGACTACCAGGTGCCATGTCACCCTTAATATCTCTAAAAAGAGCCTCTCTGCGAGGTGAATACTTCACCAATTTTGTTCTCATGTGTGATATCCAATACTTTTTTCATGGTGTCTAATAGTGTCTGATACTGCTAAGTTCAGCGAGTGGCCATAGCAGTGTGTGAAAAAAGCATTTGGTTGTTCATCCTGTATTTGTTTGGCAACACCATTTCTCACCTCATTCATGTTCCTTGCACCATCGTAGCACTGACCCCTAGCTTTGGCAAGAGAAAGGTTTAGTCGAAGTAGGGTATCCTTAACTACATGAACTAGAGTGGAAGCTTCAATGGAAGGTACCTCATAAAGTCCAACAAAATCTTCATGAACCAGAAGCTCTTCATCAACCCACTGCAAAACCATAACAACCTGCAAAGTAACCATCATAACAATACATACTATTTTTCATAGATGTGTCGTTACCTGTTCTCTGTTGGAAAAATCTGTACACTCGTCCATCATAATCGTAAAGAAATCAGCAACTTGCAAATAACTTGCTATTTCCCGTAACACATTCATTGCCATTATTTTCAGCATCTCATTCTGTGTTTCATGGCTCATGTAGCACTCACTTTTCCTCTTCAGCCATTCCTGACACTGTAAGGTTAAGTTATGTATTACCTCTGGCTAGAATGAATGGCTAACACTATATGAAACATTTTGTTTACCATGGAATCATCTTTACTGATAAATTTCATCAACTGGTGTAGATTCACCTCACATGTGTCATCATGACCTCTAATTCCACATCCTTGCCTGGCAAGATATTGTAAACTAGACAAGACCTTCAGGAGACAATGCCGATTTTTTGCTCTTTCCTCGACCAGTGAATGAGACAGCATTTCACCCACATCACGAGTGGTGGCTGGCAACGTGATTAGCTTCTCTACGGCTAACTTGTGGCAGAGGCTCTTTTCAAGCTGTTGAAATGAAAAAGTACCATCCTTCCAATTAGAAAATCCTCTTGATAGCTTTTTTCATAACAAGAAAACCATATAGCAATAAAAACCAGCAATTGATAAATGTCACTATGGCAAATTTTTAAATTATTCTTACAAAGGCATCATCAGAGCTCCCAGGCAAAGCTTTCCAGCAGAGAAAGCAATTGACAGCATCTTTGGTCTCATCATAGTGCAACCACGTCCATTGACGAAACCAGCTAGATTGGCAGGTCCTGCTCACAACTTTTGCCTTTCCAAACTGTCTCTTTGGGAAAGAAAAGGATGCCGTTGGATGGTGCGGAGCCTTGGGGAGATTGTCTGGCGCTGCAGGCAACAACGAACTTGAGCAAGCCATAGGAAGCAGTGGACGTACTAATCACAACTCGTGGAAAAATAGGCGTGATAGTTCGTGGCGTTTTCTCGCGATCCTTTCCTACTTGGTCTTACTGCCACCAAAAAGTGGTCCGGCCATGGCCGGTGCAGCCGGTGCGCCAGAGCCGCCCCTGCATCATCTACTCCATCAATAATGAACACACAGGTGTGCACTGCATGACATCATCTACTCCATCAATAATGAACACACAGGTGTGCACTGTATGACATCATCTACTACCATCAATAATGAACACACAGGTGTGCACTGCATGACATCATCTACTCCATCAATAATGAACACACAGGTGTGCACTGCATGACATCATCTACTCCATCAATAATGAACACACAGGTGTGCACTGCATGGCATCATCTACTACCATCAATAATGAACACACAGGTGTGCAGTGCATGACATCATCTAATCCTTCAATAATGAACACACAGGTGTGCACTGCATGACATCATCTACTCCATCAATAATGAACACACAGGTGTGCACTGCATGACATCATCTACTCCATCAATAATGAACACACAGGTGTGCACTGCATGACATCATCTACTCCATCAATAATGAACACACAGGTGTGCACTGCATGACATCATCTACTCCATCAATAATGAACACACAGGTGTGCACTGCATGACATCATCTACTCCATCAATAATGAACACACAGGTGTGCACTGCATGACATCATCTACTCCATCAATAATGAACACACAGGTGTGCACTGCATGACATCATCTACTCCATCAATAATGAACACACAGGTCTGCACTGCATGACATCATCTACTCCATCAATAATGAACACACAGGTGTGCACTGCATGACATCATCTACTACCATCAATAATGAACACACAGGTGTGCACTGCATGACATCATCTACTCCATCAATAATGAACACACAGGTGTGCACTGCATGACATCATCTACTCCATCAATAATGAACACACAGGTGTGCACTGTATGGCATCATCTACTACCGTCAATAATGAACACACAGGTGTGCACTGCATGACATCATCTACTACCATCAATAATGAACACACAGGTGTGCACTGCATGATATCATCTACTCCATCAATAATGAACACACAGGTGTGCACTGCATGACATCATCTACTACCATCAATAATGAACACACAGTTGTGCACTGCATGACATCATCTACTCCATCAATAATGAACACACAGGTGTGCACTGCATGACATCATCTACTCCATCAATAATGAACACACAGGTGTGCACTGCATGACATCATCTACTCCATCAATAATGAACACACAGGTGTGCACTGCATGACATCATCTACTCCATCAATAATGAACACACAGGTGTGCACTGCATGACATCATCTACTCCATCAATAATGAACACACAGGTGTACACTGCATGACATCATCTACTACCATCAATAATGAACACACAGGTGTGCACTTCATGACATCATCTACTCCATCAATAATGAACACACAGGTGTGCACTGCATGACATCATCTACTCCATCAATTATGAACACACAGGTGTGCACTGCATGACATCATCTACTCCATCAATAATGAACACACAGGTGTGCACTGCATGACATCATCTACTCCATCAATTTATGAACACACAGGTGTGCACTGCATGACATCATCTACTCCATCAACAATGAACACAGGTGTGCACTGTATGACATAATTTATACCAGGGATTCCCAACCCGCAGCTCAAGGGAAGCATGCAGCCCCCAAGGTCATCAGTGCGGTCCGCTGCCCCAATGCCTGAGAACCAACATTTGTTGTTTTATCTCCCGTATGCTTCTTCTGATTTTCATTCACAAGCGAAAGTTCTCGTCCTCGCTTTAGTGTTTGTTCGTTCGTGAGTCAGTGCAGTCACGTGACTGATGTGTGTGGGAAGATGCCTGCTGGAGATGCTATAGCTGACTTAAAATTTCCGATTATTGTCTTGCTACAGTTTGTCGAAGGTATGCGGTCTATCGACTGCCCTCTAGTTTATAATATTCTTTAAGTCAGAGTTTGTTCTTTTTGACAGTATTTTTTTTTCCTTCCGTTTGCAGAGCCATGACTTCTGAGAATAAAAAGATGAAAATAGAGGCAGGAATCGCATTTTCAATGAGGCGTGTACTGATTGGTACTTCTTTGTTGAACGAAAGGGGAAGCTAGTGTGCCTCATCTGCCTTGTCTTTGAGTGTCTTCAAGGAGTCCAACATGTAAAGGCACTTCACCACACAGCATGCAAAGTACATCGACATGAGCGCAGAGAAGAGACAGAGTGAGGTGGCCCACTTGTCTGCCATATGGAGAAGCAAACTATCTTGATCAGAAAGCAAGCAACGGAGAGCTCACATTACACTCACGCTAGCAACAATGTGTCATTGCTGATTGCAAAGCAGCTGAAGCCATTCTCAGAAGGAGAGTTTGTGAAGAGCTGTATGCTGGCCACTATGGATCCAGTCTGCCCTGAGAAGAGGGATGCTTTTGCAAACGACAGACTCTCTATAAAATGACAGTCACACGGCATAGAAGAGATGGCTGGGAACGTGAGATCTGCCGTGAAGGAATGCTGTGCTTCTCTCTCCATCTCACTGGCCTTGGATGTGTGTATAGTACTCGAACAACATAAAGTAGAGGCCAAAAAAACATGCCGGTTGCGTTTATTTTGAACGCGCGTAGACGCTTACCATTTCCAACCGTTAGTAACAAACGCTAACAAACGCAAATAAACGGTTAACGTTTACGAGTTTTGCGCAGCGACGCTGACTAAAGGTCAGTGCTTCCGTGCAAAGGTCACCAAAGTGCACGAGATTTGTGCCTCGTGCGCAAGTTAATTTTTTAAGCTGCTGAGACTCGTCTTTGCTTCGAGCTTTTGAAAGGTTAGCCTTTTTTTCTTAAGTTGTTTCATAAGAATGGGCTAGCAAAACTTAGCTAGCTTTTGTGTGCAAGGCTTTAGCTACATGCTCTCAATGTATAAAAGTGTCGATAGTTAAACTTTATCTTGACTAGGGGATAGTTTGTATATCAGCATTCTATAACTGCTATTATTGCAGCTTTGAGTTCATTTATATGTGGGAGAGCAAAAATGTAGATGGTCCTGTTATTTGAACATGCTGATTGGCAACAAATAAAATGTAGGTAGGATTTTGGTGATGGCCCCTAGTTTCCTTCCAAGATCTCCACCAACATTTCCAGCTGTGTAACCCACATTACACCAATTTGTTGACATGTTCTTATTTGGAGATGGGTAAAGTGATTATGCATCCAAAATGAATAATGTTATTGGACAATATGATTGTGTATTTCTTTCCTATCTTTTGGCATATGTATAATAGAATGTTCTTCGTTGGCGAAGAACCAGAGGGAGCTAACCCACTGTGTGCCACTTCTGGAGAACAGGTTGGCTCCGGTAACTCCTTAGTGCCTCAGCCTTCTCCAGTTCGTCTTCAAGGTTCAATGAAGTTGACACCCCATTTCTTTACCTGCCTTAGTGCCAGGCCCCCTCCTTTCAGACCGTTGATTTGAAGGTGGTCACTCAAAAGTGGGACATTACCTTTTTGAAATTATAATTTTTTTATTAATTTATTTGTTAATATAGATTGTTATTAGTGTTAGTTACTACATAAGTCCAACACTGTGTTGTAACATGTGATGGCCTTAATAGGCTCAGCAATATCAAGATTGAATTATTTTGTACAACCAAGAACACAACAATTGAATTGAAACAACATTTAATTGAACAGTTATCAGGTAGAAAACAAAATAGAGCAGCAGTTAGAAATAAATATATATATTTAAAAAAAACATTAAAAAAGCAGCTTCTGATATTCATCTGGATAGTAGGGCTAGGATTAGTTCCAGAACCTTCATTCTTCCCATCTGAAGTAGTGCAAGTCCCCTGAGCATCGGTGGTCTCAGCAGAGCACAGCATCTGTCTTCTACCTGAAGCACTTTCGTTCTAATCTGCATTTATAGTAATAAAGGTATGGAAACCTATGCTTGACCACAAAAGGTGTTTCATAGGAGACTGATTTCGACTGCACTGCTTCTTGATAGGTGACGTGCGACTGAAGTACGAAACAGGAGGCTTATAGGCTAGACTGTAATACTTCAGGTGGAAAGAGTGAAGGCTCTGGAATGAAGAGAGCACTCGCTCGCAATTGAGGCTTGTAGCGGACCGAGACAATTGCAAAGCGCTTGTGCTTCAGCACCACTACGCGGACGGTTATCCCGTTTGCTACCGTTGGTTTCCGTTGGGACTGCTAGCGTTTATGGTGTGCGTTTATTTGCGTTTCCGGTTGGCATTTTTTAACGTTGAACGCAACGCAACTGGCATGTTTTTTTGGCGTGTATTGTAACTACCCAATTTGAACTATCTTACTGCAAATATTACTACAACAAATCTGCTTTACACAATTGCTTCATATTTGGTACCTTCATTCTCATAGGTGTCCTCTATACCATGAATATGTTTGTTTTCCATAGCTACATAATTGTGATTAGAAAAATGGCATCCATGGGAACCATCAAAAATTCTATTAAAATTCAGTGTATTGATCATGATTATTTTCCATAGCAAAATTTCAAACACCTGAAAGACTTCTGTAAGTCAGATTTTCAAAATTATAATGTACCAAAATTTTTTATTTTATTTTATTTAAAATGATTACAACTTTACCAAAAAATTAACAAAAATAACAAAAATTACTAACAAGTAAAGCCAAACAAGATTGTAAGACCAAAAAAAATGGGGAGGGGGGTGGGGGAACTATAAGAAAGTGAAAGGGTGAAATATGTGATATTGTTGGCATCTTCACACACCATCTTCAAAAACTATCTTATGTTGAGATTTGTACTTCTTCACTGCCTGCCACCTTTTTTCCAGCAGTGTGTCTCTCTCTGCAAGCTTTCTCGTAGTCGTTTTACTTTCCGAAAATACTTTCTGATGTTGTCCACAGTCATGGAGTCAAGAGCTGATCTTCCTCAGTCCTGGTAGGGTAAAGTTTGTGTATGTGCGTGTGTATCTCTTTGCCTGTTTCCAAACCCTCTATATTGGGTTCATGTCCCAGTGAAATTTGGGGATGAAGTGCACAGGATGATGACGAGCATCAAAATGCATCTCAACTATTGTTTTCTCCACTCAGAAATCTTCATGATTAGCGAGAATTATCCTCATATCAGGAGCCTTTAAGGTGGAAGTGTTGATACCACGTTGCTCCAACACCGGCTTAGGAATTACATTAGCGTTGACTAATTTCTGTACCTTGCCCCACCACCACGCCCCCTCCCAAATCAAGTCACTCACCACGGCTTGAGCACCACCAGGTCTAACGTTCATTCTGTTCTCATTGAGAGCGTCTGAGGCATAGGCTTTGTGGCAGCTGCTCTGGTCAAAGAGCCACACAAGTGTGTGCATTGCAGGAGGATACTTGAACTCTGAGGACTTTGCAGCTCTCTCAATCTGATTCATAAACTTCTCTCCAGTCCAATATCCTGCTCGTGTGGCACCATATATACTCAAACAGCTCTCTTGACTCCCTTGGTAAGTCTGGATCAGAAGCCCTGGCAACTTCTAACTCCTCTGGCGAGAGTCGCAAATATCCATCATGTTCATCAATGAAGTCACTGACCATAATCCCCACTGTCCTTGGTTTTGAGGAGAATAGCTGGCTTGTCAGCCGAGCCCCACATCCATATCTGAGCGTAATTGAGATTGTATATAGACTCTTCATGATAAATCATGATTAGCTTCTGGCTATTCTGTTCAGATGGTGGTGAGGTCGATGGAGATGGAAAAGGGGGGAGGGAGTTCATCGCTACACGGTGGTCTGGGCTGATGTTACTTCAATACTCTTCCAACACCTTCAAATATTCCCTACGATATTTCACAACATCTTCCAGTTCGTGACCATCGATGTAGACCCCCTTCTTGTGGGACATCGGCTTGAAACACAAGCGATGTAACCAGCGAACTGCAGTTCGAAATGAGATGGAGCAGGGGAGATGTGGCAGCAAGTGATGGCTAGGAAGAAGAGCCAAATTGACATATTCACAAAAATCTAATGCAGTCATGTTTGGCTCTCCCTTCTTAAAAGCATTCTCACAAACCCATTTCGTAACACTCTCGCTCAAGTTTTCATCGCTCAACACTAAGAGACGATCCTGCTTTCCTTGCTGACTCTCCTTCATCTAAACTTGTTTTCAAAGAACTCTTTCTGATAACCCCTGATAGTTCTCTCATGAACCCGTATAAAATATATATATAGCACATTAAACATAGCTATAATTATATATATGTGAAAAAAACACCTGTAATACTTTCAGACTCCAATGCTGCATCCATTTTCTGTCTGTTCTGGAAGCTCTTATAGAGAAGCACAGATAGCATCTTATGCTGTTCTAGAGACAGAGTAAGTATCCATTCATGAAATGCTTCTTGGGGGTCAGTATATTCATCTTCCTCTTCTGCATCTCCATCAGGATCCTCCTCTACATCTCTGTCTTCATGGTGCTGGTCTTTATCACCATTGGTGGGTGATGGCACTTCTAGTGCAGATTGTACTGGTACTGGTGACTGGTGACTCAGGTTGCTGAATCTGAAGAGCCTCCCTGCCTTCTAAGTTCTACAGGTGCTGTTACAGTTGACTCAGGTTGCTGCCTCTAAAGAGATTCTCTGCCTTCATTGCCTTGCTGTTCTTTTGAGTATCTTGCGATTCTCATGCACTCAGCTTTGGTATCACTTCTCCACTTCTTTTTCCAACCTACTACTAATCTTAGGACGATCGCTTATTATAGCACAGCTAGAAAGAAGAAAAGGAGAAATGTAGAAACTATATGTGAAAAATGTTAATAAACATGACTCGCAAGTGGGCCATAGAAATATAAATACAAAAATGCACACACTTCTTGAAGTGTCTAGAATGTTGTATTTCACCAGCTTACCAAATAGCATGCGTTTTTCCGAATATTTTGATATAATTATAAACATGAATGTACACTACTGTATAACCAGATTTTTATGAAATTTTGAATTTTTTTATGGCAAGCACTATATAAGCATTGGCACATAAGTTACATGTAGTTTCTCAGCAATCCAATACATATGCAAGTATCACAAGTAGTTTACCAGGATACTTTAAGGCATCTGCCATAACTATTGGCTTATAGCAATAGTTAAATAGCGAGAGTTACAAGTGAGAGTTGCAAGTGAGAGGCTCAAGTATTGCACAAAAACTATCTTGACAACGTAAACATGACAACTGAACACGTGATCCAGAGTTCTGTGGTTAACAATAATGATGATGTAATCTAATGATGTAATGAATAATGATGCGATGATAATGATGAAATGATTAAGTTTAGTTCACTACATTACTCCCCCCAAGTGTCTTAAGACACTTAAGATGTGAAATATTGGGGAAAGTGGACACGACGTCCCGACCGGGTAGTTTGATTTGGTGTGGTGTTCAAGGATGAAGTTTGTGGTTCGGGATGTAGGTTGTCATCATCGATGTGAGCTGGTTTAAGGCGATCAACCGAGATAGTGTATTTTCGACCATTGATATTGACGGTGAAATATTTTGTCAGTACGTTTAATTACTCGATAGGGTCCATCATACGGAGGCTGAAGTGGCTTGCGTACAGCATCATGTCGAATAAAAATGTGTGTGGCAGTTGACAGATCATTAGCGATGTTACTGTTCCTTTGGGTAGGACGGGCTGGGTGGGGTCGAATAGTTTGCATGTGCGTTTTGAGTTTGGATATGTAGTCTGAAGGGTCAGGAAGAGAGGTTGTTGGAGAGGGAGTAAAAAATTGTCCAGGGAGACAGAGAGTAATACCATATAACATCTCTGCGGCAGTCGAGGATATGTCTTCCTTGAGAGCAGTTCGAATACCAAGGAGCACGAGCGGAAGGGCATCCATCCATGAGTCAGGGTCGGGTTGTGCTTTCAAGGCAGCCTTCAGTTGTCGATGAAACCGCTCGACCATGCCGTTGGTTTGTGGGTGGTAAGAGGTTGTTCGAGCACGTTTGGATCCAAGGAGAGTCATGAGAGTGTCCCACAACCGAGACTCAAACTGATGACCACGATCAGTGACAATGGTGGACGGTACACCAAAGCGAGCGATCCAGCCACTAAGGAAAGCTTGAGCAACAGCTTGAGCAGTGATGTTAGTGAGGGGAATTGCTTCTGGCCACCTCGTCAAACGGTCAACACAGGTTAGCAAGTAGGTAAATCCTCGTGACGGTGGAAGTGGTCCAACTAGATCTATGTGGATAACATCAAAACGAGCGTCAGGGGTTGGAAAGAGTGAAAGTGGGGCGGTGATGTGTCTCTGGATCTTGGCACGTTGGCACAGGTGCGAGTCCATTGGCGAACATCAGCATTAATACCAGGCCATACGAACCGGGCCGTGATGAGTTTCTGGGTTGCTCGTATTCCTGGATGGGAGAGACCATGAAAGGAATCAAACACAATGCGTCGCCATGCCAGTGGGACAAGAGGACGTTGTGTGCCTATAGACGTATCGCAGTAAAGTGGTTCACTGGAGTTCGCCAATGGGACAGCTTCTACAACCAGTGTGGAAAATGGGGAGGATTGAAGTGCACGGATCTGTTGGTCAGTTGTCTGTGTCTTGGCCATAGCCGCAAAGTCCACAGCAGGTGTTTGACCAGATAGCAGGGCATTAGTATCAATCCGTGAAAGGGCATCAGCTACTACGTTGTCCAATCCATGTACGTGACGGATGGTGGAGGTGAATTGTGAGATGTAGTCGAGCTGACGGGTCTGACGAGGAGAGTGTCGATCGGAGCGAGTGTTCAGTGCGAATGTCAGGGGTTTGTGATCAGTGAGTACATGGAAATGTCGGCCTTCTAGGAAATAATGGAAGCCTTTGATCGCCAAATACACAGCCAGTAATTCCCTGTCAAAGGTACTATAACGTGTCTCTGCAGGTGTCATCTTTCTGGAGAAAAAGGAGAGGGGATGCCAGGTACCATTGATATACTGCTGCACGACTGCTCCCACAGCAGTATCAGATGCATCGGTCATGAGACATGTGGGGGCATCAGGTTTGGGGTATGAGAGGAGGGAGGCTTTTGCTAGGGCTTCCTTCGTGGCATTGAAGGCAGCCAGGATATCTCCATTCCATGTGAGCGTTTGAGACTTAGGCTTAGAGGGAGTGAGAAGAGCATGTAAGGGTTTCATCAGATCAGCACAATGAGGGAGAAATCGATGGTAAAAGTTCACAAGTCCAATGAATTGATGCAACTGTCTCTGAGACTGGGGCTGAGGAAAGTCACGAACAGCCTGGACTTTCTCTGGTAGAGGAGTGATACCAGATACCATAGTCGTTGATATGATGACCGAGAAAATCTAGTTCTTTGACACCAAATTTGCACTTGTTAGGGTTTATGACAATGCCGTGTGTAGCGAGTCTGTCAAAAACAGTATGTAAGTCCTGAAGATGTTGTTCTGGAGTGGCACTGGCAATGAGGACATCATCAATGTAGACGTATACAGAAGGGACACCACGGAGGACTTGATCCATGAACCGCTGGAATGTCTGTGCAGCATTTCTGAGGCCGAAAGGCATTCGTACAAACTCAAACAAGCCGAATGGAGTTGTGATAGCGGTCTTGGGTACATCGGCAGGGTTGACTGGGATTTGATAGTAGGCACGCATGAGATCTAGTTGGAGAAGATGGTAGCACCTTGTAAAGACGAGGAGAACTCATGGATATGGGGGACCGGATAGCGATCGGGAACAGTAGACCGGTTCAAGGCACGATAATCCCCACAGGGCCGCCAATCGCCAGCAGTCTTTTTGGGGACCATATGTAGTGGTGAGGACCAGGCGCTGGAGGAGGGCCGTGGTGCCAAGCTGAAGCATGTGTTCGAATTCTTGCTTGGCAGCACGGAGACGGTCTGGTGCCAGGCGTCTGGGACGGGCTGAGGCTGGAGGGCCTGTGGTCTCTATATGGTGGGTGACATCGTGTTTGACAGGAGTATCTGGTGAGCAGATTTGAGTGAGGCTGGGAAATCTGACAGCAGAGTGATGTATGGGCTTTTAGTATCCTTAGGGCAAATGGTCGGGCTAGAAGAGAGGTCGGTCGAGAGAATGCCATGAATGTGCAGATGAGTGTGGGTGTCTACCAACTGATGTTGCTTCATGTCAACCATCAGTCCAAAGTTTCTTAGGAAATCAGCACCAAGGATAGGCTTCTGCACATCGGCAATGATGAAAATCCATGGTAAAGATCGTCTGAGTCCGAGGTTGAGTGTGAGTGAGCGTTTTTCCGTATGTTCGAATGGGGCTATTGTTCACTGCCATGAGTATGAGCTTGTCTGATGAGTGTTGCCGGTCAGCGGTAGAGGGAGGGATGACACTTACTTCAGATCCTGTATCAACGAGAAAACGTGTGTGTGTGTCAGTATCACTTACAAAGAATAGGCGACTTAGAGGAGGGCCGGTAACGTCTGTCGCCGCTAGCGTCCGGCCTGGTAGTTTCCCCAACTGCAAGGGTCTTTGCATTTCTGGGCGGCTTCACCATACTTGGTATGGTACCAGCAGAGGGCACCGCCGTCGGATGGAGGATTCTGTGGGGCTGGACTCTGAGGGTGTTGTGGTCTGGACAATGGTCTGGACGTACTGCGACGGCGAGAACGAGTAGTCAAAGAGGCTACGAGGTCAGCCAGGCATGCTACTTCCTCACAGAGTTGCTTGACCTCAGCAGTATCAGTGTGAGTGTCAGAAATTGCTGCAATGGTCGGTGTGGCAACTTCCAGTACCTTGTCTGCCATGTCTGCAAGTTTTTGGAGGTTCATGGAGGCGTCCGCAGAGGCTAGAATCATCCTGACGTTGGGAGGTAGTCTCTGGAGGAAAAGTTCACGGAGGAATGGGTTGGCGTCAGCGGACGTGCCGAGCTTGTCTCCGAGGAGTTGCTGCATGCGTCGGAGAAGCTGGGTGGGTTTTCGGTCGCCAAGTTCTTCCCCACTAATCAGTTGCTGGAGCTTGTGTTGCTCCGAGGCGGCAGTACGCTTGACCAGTTCTGCCTTGAGAGTGTCGTAGGGGTTGTCAGCGGGAGGCTTGAGTAGAAGGTCCCTGACTTCCATTGCAAAACTGGAACTGAGGGAGCTAATGACATACTCAAATCGTGTTTTCTGAGCGGTGAACTGGGCCTCAACCTGGGCAAACCAAACTTCAGGATCGGCGGGCCAGAAGGGTGGTAGTTTGACACTGGCAGCAGCAACAGTAGGGGGTAGTACGAGGGCAGCGGGTGAGTCAAGTTCGTGAGCCATAAAGGACGGAAGAATGTTGTCAAGTGTTAAACTCGCGTCGGGGTCACCAATATAGCGATAGTTAAATAGCGAGAGTTACAAGTGAGAGTTGCAAGTGAGAGGCTCAAGTATTGCACAAAAACTATCTTGACAACGTAAACATGACAACTGAACACATGATCCAGAGTTCTGTGGTTAACAATAATGATGATGTAATCTAATGATGTAATGAATAATGATGCGATGATAATGATGAAATGATTAAGTTTAGTTCACTACAGGCTCATGAACAAGATTCTCAGTAAATCAACTCTTCTTTGTAAATAAAACATGTAGCAGCTGCAGAATCTTTTTGACTAGGCTCAAAATTATGCTGACAAGTGTATTTACTATGTTGATCCTTTATGATTTTAGGGTGTTTGGCTCAATTTAGTAACAGATGCAAAAATTTGGTTGTAAAATTGAATTATTATGCAATATATTTGTGGGAAAAAGTCCAGGTACACAGATCAAAGATATATATATATTAACCGATTAAACGCCGTAAGCGCCATATGGCGCAAGACCTTACATCCTTCGCCACACAAAAATATATAAAATGAACCGTTATGAGCTAACAGCCCCGGTTGGGTTCTGCACATGCCTAGTAGACTAGAGAACGCCACAAAAATGATTATTTCCGGTTGATGCATCGTGCAACAAAAATCCTGTGGTTGAACGCCATTTTTGTTGGTCGAGCTTTTTTTTTTAACTGCTCAAAGATGCTCTCCTGTGAGGACGTTATTTCTCAACTTTTAGCCGACGATTCTGGCGATTCTGGGTCAGATTCAGATTCTTTGGGGAAGAAGGTGAAGACATCTATGCATACCGAGGAAACACTCTGGATCCAGTTGCTCTAAGAGAAGAGGCGCGCTTGGATGGACTTCTCGATTGTAAGTTTCTTCTAACCTTAGCGCTTCATCATAGCCTTTGTTTACCATAGTCAACTGAGAGTGTACTATTGCCAAATACTAGCTTATTCTGTTGGTATTCCAAATTCAGACAGGATAGTTATAGAAAAAAAGTTATAGCTAAGAGTGTAGGTTGGAGTTGTTGAGTTGTTGATTTTCATTTGAATTTGAATTTTCAAATGTTGACCACAAACTTGATATATATATATATCTTGTTTTTCCCACCCTCCTCACTACTTTTCCTACAGCATCAGATGATGAGAGTGGAGATGAGGCATCTATGACTCCTTTTGTTACATTACATGAGGAAGCCTTGCCTGAAGTCTCTACAGGGCGTGGGAACACGACTGGTGCTGGAGTTGTGCAAGGGAGAGGCGGGCGAGGGAGTACTGGCCGAGGGAGAGGTGGGCAAGGGAGTACTGGCCAAGGGGGAAGCAGCTCAAGTGGTAGTGGAGTCGTAAGTGTTGCTAGTGGTCCTCCAAAAGGTACTGGTAGTAGGCGGGCCAGAGGTTATAGGCCTGTGCGAGCATCTGGCACTGGTTCTGTCCGAGCATCTGGCACTGGTTCTGCCCAAGCATCTGGCACTGGTTCTAGGCTAACTGAGGTCACAGGTAAGTGGGAAATAAAGGAGCCAACTCCTTTGAAATTGGACTATACAGCAACAGCTGGTCCAACTTCTTCATTGCTTGGTGCATCAAGTACATTTTTAGATGCATTTTACCTTTTTTTTACTCTTGAAGTGTGGGAACTCCTAGTAGCAGAGACGAACAGTTACGTTTCTAGGATGGCTAGTCTCTCCAGGCCATGGGTAGATACTAATATAGAGGAAATGAAAGCTTTTGTAGGAATGTTGATAATAATGGGAGTTTCCACACTTCCATACTTAGAATTGTACTGGTCCACTAATCACTCGGATTTGTCTGGATCTTTGGTTCGTAAAGTAATGCCTAGGACTCGGTTTTTGGAGCTAATGCGTTATGTACATGTAAATTCTATTGATGGTTTGTTGGTTACAAAGGGTAACCTGAATTATGATCGGGTAAGGAAGTTATTAGATTTGATTACTCCTAAGTTTGAGAGTGAATATACCTTGCATCAAGAGCTTAGTATTGATGAAGCTATGATTCCCTTTCAAGGTAGGCTTGGCTTCAAACAGTATATGAAGGACAAACCAATAAAATGGGGGATAAAAGTGTTTGTCCTTTGTGATGCTAGGAATGGGTACATTTATCGGTTGCAGATTTATACAGGTAAGAACGTGGAAGTAGCTGATAAAACTGGTTTGTGTAGTAGAGTTGTTTTAGATTTGTTAGAAGGATTAGAACATAAGAACTTCCATGTGTACATGGACAATTATTATACTAGTCCCAATTTATTTCAAACGCTTACAAGTAAAGGCTTTGGTGCATGTGGTACAGCTAGGTATACTAGGAGGAACTTTCCTCCAGATTTAGTAACAAAAGCTTCGATTAGAAATAGAGGTTATTATGATTATAGGTCTAATGGTGCACTCCTGGCTTTAGTTTGGGTAGATAAACGGTCAATCTACATGATAACTAATATACATCCCGCGGAAAATAATTTAGTATATACCTCCTACTGTAAAAAGGCGCAAAATTGATGGTTCTAGAGAGGATCTGCCATGTCCCCCATGTTTGCCTGATTATCAGTCATTCATGAGAGGTGTGGACAGAGCAGATCAGAGAATAGGCTGCTATAATTTGGGTAGAAAGTCTAGGAGATGGTGGAAAAGGGTTTTTTCGTATTTGATAGAAGCTTGTTTATTGAATTCATTTATTTTGTTTTCTTCTGTCCGAGCTCCAATATCAGTAAGGAAGGGTAATTATCTAGAAGCTAGGATTGTTCTAGCTAAATCATTGATTGGTTCTTTCTCTTCTCGGCAGCGTGCAGGTCAACGTTGTAGTCAGGCAAATAGTCAGCTAGATCGCCTCAATTTAAAACTAGGTCATTTCCCACAGTGCTGTGCAAAGAAGCGCTGTATAGTTTGCATTAGTAAAGGTTACAGGCATGAGGCAAGGTCCCAGTGTTGTTTTTGTAAGGTTCCTTTGTGTGGTGGATCAACAGGCCGTGACTGTTTTCGTAAATACCATACCTTGGTGGACTATCAGTAATGTTTATGCACCCCCTGCTCCTTTCTGTGCTTCTCTCTTGTTCCCTGCTCCTTCGTCTACTTCTCTCTTGTTCCCTGCTCCTTCGTCTACTTCTCTCTTGTTCCATGCCCCTTCGTCTACTTCTCTCGTTCCCTGTCCCTTCGTCTACTTCTCTCGTCTCTCCAGTATTCAATTGTTATTCTTATCCTGGTATCTCATGTTTGTGTAGAATAAAAACATGGTGAAATATCATGCCGGAGACCAAGCAAGCTATACCCAAGACTGAGCAAGTTCTACTCTACCCGTGACAGCAAGACCAGAGCTCTACCCAAGACACTCCCTTACATAATTGTGTTTTATATTATGGTTTTATTCTAGTATGTGTTAGCATTTTCACTCTCTTATAATTTGTTTTTTGTATTATTATGTGTTAGCATTTTGATGGGGAAAACAACCCACTGGCTTTGCAGCTGGTAGAGGGTTTGTAAATAGATGCTCCATCTTGTGTTGGCATTATAATGTGTGTATAATAGTGTGAAAATATGAAAATATTCACCCCCAAGAAGATGACAAGGTTTTATAATGCTGGTTAGTTCTGCCCAGTTGGTAAGGAAGGCTCGATTTTTTTACAGGAAGTAGAGCTATCATGTGGCTGAATATGACCCAAGTTTAACATAGCTTGTGACATAGCGAGCTTTCATGCTTATGGAAACCCTTGGTTTTTTCAGAGCATTTTTCCAATTTCTGAACCCATCAGACAAGAAGGAGGTTTCAGACCTTGTATCCAGCTTAAGCAGTCCCTTCAAATTGGCTGTGCCACAAGTGTGGCAAATAATAGTGTCTGAAATTGGAAGATAATGCAGCCATGAAAATTGCAGGCTGGTTGGAATGCTCATTGATGACCCATCTTGCTTTTAGGTTATTTGATGTTGATTGGCTGGTAGGGAACTTGAGGAAGGGTATCCAGAGTCAGGAATATTCTACTGGCTTCTTGTTGCTGCTCCTGAGAGATATCAAAAGTACTTGTAGCTTGAGTCAAAGTCTAATTTTGCAAAAACAACTACAACAACAGGGTCTGTCAATATATGATTGTTTAATAAGAATTCACTGACATCAGAGGCTGAGATGCCACATAAAAATTGAGAGGCTTAATGTTGTTATCATGTGATTGATTATGACAGACGTACCTGTTCAGATTCTTCTGGGTTTTCTTCAACCTGTACATCTTGGCTATCAGATCCTTGGGCTTGATCATCAGCCTTCTCCTCAGACTCCCTTTGTCCCTTAGTTGGACTTTGACAAAAACTTAACAAGGAGGCTTGTCTTTTAGGCATGATTCACTCTGCAGCAGCACTAGCTAATTTCTCAATATATGGCCTGCTATACTGTTAGGGTTCACTCTTATATTGCTTAGTATTCCGAATAATGATTAACAGCACATTAGGTTTATAGCAGAACTCAACATAAGGCAGTGGAGAGCTTACTTATATAGGCACTCCACTGCTGTCATGTCAAAATCAAAATGAACCAATGAAATACATGAACTATATAAATGTCAAAATGATCCTAACAGCTAAAATGATCCTCACACCTAAAGTGTTAGTTCCATGGTATGGTCTGAGGCTTGTTTGGTGGTTGAGTTGTCAGGCTGTTATTCCTGACATACACTAATAGGTCACATGTATTGAACTGATTAGGGAACAAAGTTGTTGTTTTTACCAATATTATGGTGTTGTTCTATAGCATATTTCACACCAATTACAATTATGAATGTGCTATAACTTGTTAGTCAACACCTTCAACAGCTTGCGAAAACTCCCTTAGAAAATTTGGCCATGGCCCCCCCAGCCCCCCCCAGAAATTACCCCCCTGCATCTACTACCATCAATAATGAACACACAGATGTGCACTGCATGACATCATCTACTCCATCAATAATGAACACACAGGTGTGCACTGCATGACATCATCTACTCCATCAATAATGAACACACAGGTGTGCACTGCATGACATCAGCTACTCCATCAATAATGAACAAACAGGTGTGCACTGCATGACATCATCTACTCCATCAATAATGAACACACACTGTGACAGGTGTGCACACTGCATGACATCATCTACTCCATCAATAATGAACACACAGGTGTGCACTGCATGACATCATCTACTACCATCAATAATGAACACACAGGTGTGCACTGCATGACATCATCTACTCCATCAATAATGAACACACAGGTATGCACTGCATGACATCATCTACTCCATCAATAAGTGTGCACTGCATGACATCATCTACTCCATCAATAATGAACACACAGGTGTACACTGCATGATATCATCTACTCCATCAATAATGAACACACAGGTGTGCACTGCATGACATCATCTACTACCATCAATAATGAACAAGGTGTGCACTGCATGGCATCATCTACTCCATCAATAATCAGGTGTGCACTGCATGACATCATCTACTACCATCAATAATGAACACACAGGTGTGCGCTGCATGACATCATCTACTCCATCAATAATGAACACACAGGTGTGCACTGCATGACATCATCTACTCCATCAATAATGAACACACAGGTGTGCACTGCATGACATCATCTACTCCATCAATAATGAACACACAGGTGTGCACTGCATGACATCATCTACTCCATCAATAATGAACACACAGGTGTGCACTGAATGACATCATCTACTCCATCAATAATGAACACACAGGTGTGCACTGCATGACATCATCTACTCCCACAATAATGAACACAGGTGTGCACTGCATGACATCATCTACTCCATCAATAATGAACACACAGGTGTGCACTGCATGACATCATCTACTCCTTCAATTATGAACACACAGGTGTGCACTGCATGACATCATCTACTCCATCAATAATGAACACACAGGTGTACACTGCATGACATCATCTACTACCATCAATAATGAACACACAGGTGTGCACTTCATGACATCATCTACTCCATCAATAATGAACACACAGGTGTGCACTGCATGACATCATCTACTCCATCAATTATGAACACACAGGTGTGCACTGCATGACATCATCTACTCCATCAATAATGAACACACAGGTGTGTACTGCATGACATCATCTACTCCATCAATAATGAACACACAGGTGTGCACTGCATGACGTCATCTACTCCATCAACAATGAACACAGGTGTGCACTGTATGACATAATTTATACCAACCCGCAGCTCAAGGGCAGCATGCAGCCCCCGAGGTCATCAGTGCGGTCCGCTGCCCCAATGCCCGATAACCAATATTTGTTGTTTTATCTCCTGTATGTTTCTTCTGATTTTCATTCACAAGAGAAAGTCCTCGTCATCGCTTTAGTGTGTGTTCGTTCGTGAGTCAGCGCAGTCATGTGACTGATGTGTGCGGGAAGATGCCTGCTGGAGATGCTATAGATGACTTAAAATTTCCGATTATTGTCTTGCTACAGTTTGTCGAAGGTATGCGGTCTATCGACTGCCCTCTAGTTTATAATATTCTTTAAGTCAGAGTTTGTTCTTTTTGACAGTATTTTTTCTTTTTTTCGTTTGCAGAGCCATGGCTTCTCTGAAGAGGAAAATAGAGGCAGGAATCGCATTTTCAATGAGGCGTGGACTGATAGGTACTTCTTTGTTGAACGAAAGGGGAAGCTAGTGTGCCTCATCTGCTTTGTCTTTGAGTGTCTTCAAGGAGTCTAACATGTAAAGGCACTTCACCACACAGCATGCAAAGTACATCGACATGAGCGCACAGTAGAGACAGAGTGAGGTGGCCTGCTTGTCTACCATATGGAGAAGCAAACTATCTTGATCAGAAAGCAAGCAACGGAGAGCTCACAGTACACTCGCGCTAGCTACAATGTGTCATTGCTGATTGCAAAGCAGCTGAAGCCATTCTCAGAAGGAGAGTTTGTGAAGAGCTGTATGCTGGCCACTATGGATGCAGTCTGCCCTGAGAAGAGGGATGCTTTTGTGAACATCAGCCTCTCTATACAATGACAGTCACACGGCACATAGAAGAGATGGCTGGGAACATGAGATCTGCCGTGAAGGAATGCTGTGCTTCTCTCTCCTTCTCACTGGCCTTGGATAAGAGTATAGTGCTCGACAACATAACTACCCAATTTGAACTATCTTACTGCGAACATTACTACAACAAATCTGCATTACACAATTGCTTCATATTTGGTACCTTCATTCTTATAGGTGTCCTCTATACCATGAATATGTTTCGTTTCCATAGCTACATAATTGTGATTATAGAAAAATGGCATCCATGGGAACCAAGTGTAAAACTTCAAAAATTCTAATAAAATTCAGTGGCATGATTTTTTTCCATAGCAAAATTTCAAACACCTGAAAGACTTCTGTAAGTCAGTTTTTCAAAATTATAATGTATCAAAATTTTTTTTATTTTATTTTATTACAACTTTACAAAAAAAAATTATTCTACATATCCAAAAAATCAAAAAAAAAAAATTACTAACAAGTAAAGCCAAACAAGATTGTAAGACAAACAAAAATTGGGGAGGGGGGGGAACTATAAGAAAGTGAAAGGGTGAAATATGTGATATTGTTGCCATCTTCACACATCATCTTCAAAAACTATACTATGGTGAGATTTGTACTTCTTCACTGCCTGCCACCTTTTTTCCAGCAGTGTGTCCCTCTCTGCAAGCTTTCTCATAGTCGTTTTACTTTCCGAAAATAGTTCCTGATATTGTCCACAGTCATGGAGCCAAGAGCTGATCTTCCTCAGTCCT
This sequence comes from Cladorhizidae sp. MBARI D1340-BT2, assembly GCA_028752905.1. Classification (NCBI taxonomy): domain Eukaryota; kingdom Metazoa; phylum Porifera; class Demospongiae; order Poecilosclerida; family Cladorhizidae; species Cladorhizidae sp. MBARI D1340-BT2. The sequence goes on from JAQNBH010000011.1 coordinate 17,425,984, forward strand.
TGTTGGGTAAAGTTTGTTTATGTGCATGTGTATCTCTTTGCCTGTTTCCAAACCCTCTCTATTAGGTTTATGTCCCAGTGAAATTTGGGGATGAAGTGCACAGGATGATGACGAGCATCAAAATGCATCTCAACAATTGTTTTCTCCACTCAGAAATCTTCATGATTAACGAGAATTATCCTCATGTCAGGAGCCTTTAAGGTGGAAGTGTTGATGCCACGTTGCTCCAACACCGGCTTCGTTACCTTGGGAATCCATTAGTGTTGACTAATTTCTGTACCTTGCCCCCCCCCCCACCCCCCAAGTCATTCACCACGGCTTGAGCACCACCAGGTCTAACGTTCATTCTGTTCTCATTGAGAGAATCTGTGGCATAGGCTTTGTGGCAGCTGCTCTGGTCAAAGAGCCACACAAGTGTGTGCATTGCAGGAGGATACTTGAACTCTGCGGACTTTGCAGATCTCTCAATCTGATTCATAAACTTCTCTCCAGTCCAATATCCTGCTCATATGGCACCATATATACTCAAACAGCTCTCTTGACTCCCATGGGAAGTCTGGATCAGAAGCCCTGGCAACTTCTAACTCCTCTGGCGAGTGTTGCAAATATCCATCATGTTCATCAATGAAGTCACTGACCATAATCACTGTCCTTGGTTTTGGGGAGAATAGCTGGCTTGTCAGCCAAGCCCCACATCCATATCTGAGCTTCATTGACATTGAATATAGACTCTTCAAGATAAATCATGTTGTTATTCTGTTCAGAAGATAGTGAGGTCGACGTACATGTAGATGGGAAAGGGGGGAGGGAGTTCATCGCTACACAGTGGTCTGGGCTGGTGGTTACTTCGATACTCTTCCAACACCTTCAAATATTCCCTACGGTATTTCACCACATCTTCCAGTTCGTGACCATCGATGTAGACCCCTTTCTTGTGGGACATCAGTTTGAAAGCCAAGTGATGTAACCAGCGAACTGCGAGATGTGGCGGCAAGTGATGGCTAGGAAGAAGAGCCAAATCACAAAAATCTAACGCAGTTATGTTTGGCTCTCCCTTCTTAAAGCATTCCACGAACCCACTTGTAGCACTCTCTCTCAAGTTTTCATCACTCAGCACTAAGAGACGATCCTTCCCTTGCTGACTTTCCTTCATTCTAAACTTGTTTTCAAAGAACTCTTTCCGATAACCCCTGATAGTTCTTTTATGAAACCCTATGAAAAAAACACATGTAAGACTCCTGTGCTGCATCCATCTTGTTCATCTTCTGTATGTTCTGGAAGCTCTCATGCAGAAGCACAGATAGCATCTTACGCTGTTCTAGAGACAGAGTGCAGTACAAGCCAAAATAAAACGTTATGTATCGTTTGCATTGGACGTTTGGAGTACGTTTAAAGGCCGGTTCACAATATGACGCTAGCCCAGCATTTCGTTCCGTTCCGTTACCTAGCGTCATACCGTCAATTTGTGAACATGCTCCGTTTTGAAGAAAAGAAGAAACGGAGAGAACCGACTCGAGTTCTATTCTAGCGTCTGTTGACGCTAGCTTGACCAATCAGATTGCTTCATATTTTCACGTGTCATATCGTAGTTCTAATTAATGCCAATTTGTCAGTCGAAAATGGAGTTAGTTGAGGATGTGCGAAGCTTTGTATGTCTTGGGAAGGTAGGATCAAGCTCTTACAAGGATCTACGAGGCTAAAGAGAATGCGTGGAAAGAAGTTGCTAGCAAGGTAAACTACGTAGCTACTGAATTAAATTATCTTAGTAGTCGTCATATTCCCATAATATTCATAATATTGTTTAGGTTGGGAGAAAGCTACACAGCGGTTGGATGCATCAAGAGGTGGAGAATTTTGAGGGACAAATTTGTGAGGGAACTGAAAAAGACCAAGAAGAAGAAGTCTGGAGATGCTGGGCCTGTTGTGGTGTCCAGTGAGCACAAGAAGTATGTAGTGAGGTTGAATGATCCCTCTTCAGAAACCTTTCACCCCACTACCCCTCATTCCCATGATTCTATGGATTATTACAACTATTGAACTAGTGCATTATATTACATCGCATTTTGTTCAGTGAATGAATGATATAAATAATTAGTTGAGTTCTGCGAACATAGCTGTACTGCCAATCAACTTCTCCAGCAGGAGTACAGAAGTATTCTTTGAAACCTTCCCTGATCTCCACAGCAGACTGATAATGTCTTAATAAAAAGAAATAAACAACGCATATGCAACTATATAGATAAATTATGGCAAACCTGTTGCTGCCAGCATGACCAATTGATGTCATTCCCGTATTTTGGTTCTTCATCTCCTCTCCACCCACCATCAATCATGTTTCTACTACCATCTTCATTATCAGACATCCGCAGATACCTGAAATGGCTTTCTGGATCTGACAGACGCATCTCCTGAACAGGTTGTGATACTCGCCTTGCTGTCTTCGCATTCTAAATATTGGACGTACCCACACTCTGTTCTGCCTTCTCCTATTCCTCCTCCTCCACCTCCTGAGCAAAAGAATCAAAATAATAGCCTGCTTCACTGCCGAGTCATACCGTAGTCGAGGGTGTGGCAAGGTAAAGGGTCGAACCTCAAATTTGGCTTGCAGTGACGGAATGAAACGGTGAAACGCTTATTTGTGATACCAAACGCTAGACGGAGAAGAAACGGAGACGAAACGAAATGCTGGGCTAGCGTCATATTGTGAACCGGATTGTGAACCTGGTTCACAATATGACGCTAGCCCAGCATTTCGTTTCATCTCCGTTTCTTCTCTGTCTAGCATTTCGTTTCGTCCTGTTCACAAATTAGCGTTTCATTCCATTTCGTTCCGTCACGGCAAGCCCAATTGAGGTTCGACCCTTTACCTTGCCACACCTCGACTACGGCTGGCTAGCTATGACTCGAAGTTCGGCAGTGAAGCAGGCTATTATTTTGATTCTTTTGTTCTTTTGCTCAGGAGGCGGAGGAGGAGGAATAGGAGAAGGCAGAACCGAGTGTGGGTACGTCCAATATTTAGAATGCGAAGACAGCAAGGCGAGTATCACAACCTGTTCAGGAGATGCGTCTGTCAGATCCAGAAAGCCATTTCAGGTATCTGCGGATGTCTGATAATGAAGATGGTAGTAGAAACATGATTGATGGTGGGTGGAGAGGAGATGAAGAACCAAAATAAGGGAATGACATCAATTGGTCAAGCTGGCAGCAACAGGTTTGCCATAATTTATCTATATAGTTGCATATGCGTTGTTTATTTCTTTTTTATTATGACATTCTCAGTCTGCTGTGGAGATCAGGGAAGGTTTCAAGAATACTTCTGTACTCCTGCTGGAGAAGTTGATTGGCAGTACAGCTATGTTCGCAGAACTCAACTAATTATTTATATCATTCATTCACTGAACAAAATGCGATGTAATATAATGCACTAGTTCAATAGTTGTAATAATCCATAGAATCATGGGAATGAGGGGTAGTGGGGTGAAAGGTTTCTGAAGAGGGATCAATATTCAACCTCGCTACATACTTCTTGTGCTCACTGGACACCACAACAGGCCCAGCATCTCCAGACTTCTTCTTCTTGGTCTTTTTCAGTTCCCTCACAAATTTGTCCCTCAAAATCCTCCACCTCTTGATGCATCCATCCGCTGTGTATCCTTCTCCAACCTAAACAATATTATGAATATGGGGAATATGATGACTACTAAGATAATTTAATTCAGTAGCTACGTAGTTTACCTTGCTAGCAACTCTCTTTAGCTCGTAGATCCTTGTAAGAGCTTGATCCTACCTTCCAAAGACATACAAAGCTTCGCACAGCCTCAACTAACTTTTCATCCTCCTGACAAATTGGCATTAATTAGAACTACGATATGACACGTGAAAATATGAAGCAATCTGATTGGTCAAGCTAGCGTCAACAGACGCGGTTCTCTCCGTTTCTTCTTTTCTTCAAAACGGAGCATGTTCACAAATTGACGGTATGACGTTAGGTAACGTAACGGAATGAAACGCTGGGCTAGCGTCATATTGTGAACCGGCCTTAAAAGTCGCAGTGTTGCTGAATCGTTCGCAAAACATTTGCCAAACGTTCGCTAAACGTTCGCCAACAAACGTTAGGCAGGGAGCGTTTTAAAATTGAATTTTACATTGCGCATGTCCAGCGATCGGCGAAGGCGGGAACTGTCGTTGCTCTAGCGGTTATTCTTTTTCAGCTTATCGGAATCAAGATACCTTATTCTATTATAGAAACAGAATTCTATTCTTTAGGATCTAGAGGATTCAAGGCTGCAGCTATCGTCTGTATTTTGAAGGAGGGCATGACAGAAACAAGGCAAACCGTCCAGTTTTGCAAAGCACCGCAAGACTGGTATACATCGCCTTACAGCCGAGCAGGAGATCTCCTTTTTTTTACTGCTGGCCCGAAAGTCGCGGTGGAAAAGATGCTGGAAGATGACGAGAAGACAGCATACCAATTGCAATTCTCCTTAACAGCAAAGGGAACCCAATCTTGCTTTGCAGGACATTGCTTGTGTTGATATTTTGAGGCAGTGGTAATGCCAACTGATAAGAGAAGCCAACAAGGTTTGTGTTGAAATAGTTTTGGGATTAAGCTACGTGAAAGTTAATAACTAGTGTAGAAGCTTTCTGTGTCACACTGAAGCTATGTTGGTTGCTAGTGGCTAATGATAATCTAGGCCTGGGTCTTGGTGGCATTTTGGCTAGAGCCAATGTGCAGATTGGGATAAGCTATTGGATTTAAAAATATATATATATATATATATAGTTTAGGCACTTTGTAGATGTTATGGCTTAAGACTAGGGCAAGATATTGATATAGAACACTGGTGAATTGGTATAGTGACTCATGTAATAGCCTATGATCAATAGCGGTATCATTTATCCCTACTAGGTTAAGAGATTGGAGTGAGACAGGCAGAACCTCGAAGAGGCAACCAATGGACAGACAGGTACATAGTTCAATTGGAAACACATAGCCTTTTTTGTATAAGGCAGGCACGAAAGAACAAGCCAAGATATGATTCATGTTGTTTTATTATGGTTGTGTAATAAGTGTAGATTTATGGTATAGACATGCATGTAGTCCAACAGTGAGGGTTGAACTTTGTAGACATGCATGTAGTCCTACAGTGAGAATTGAACTTTGAAGGAGGGGCCCTCTCATCATCCCTTAGGTACCCTTTCTGACTGTTACATCATCGGTTAGGTGGAGCCCTCTCTGACTGTTCCATCATCCCTTAGGTGGGGCCCTCTTTGACTGTTCCATCATCCCTTAGGTGGGGATTTCTCTGACGGTTCCATCTCTTAGGCTGGGCTATGTCTGACTGATCCATCCCTTACGTGGGGCCTCTCTGATTGTTCCATCCTTTAGGTGGGGCCCTCTCTGACTGTTTCATCCCTTACGTGGGCCCTTTCTGAATGTTCCATAATCCTTTAGGTGGGCTCTCTCTCACTTGGGTGGCCCACTGAGCTCATGAGTGGCCAACTGAGCTGAGGGTCTGCTCGTATTCTTCTTGATTCATATGGGTGGCATTCTGGAGTATATGAATGCTATAGAGAGTGCTAGCATACTCTCGTGTAGGTGCACACAGAACTTGGCCAATAATATGCCACAAGGTCTTAGACATATATATCAGCTCACCTAGTTGGCAGCTTAACCTTCAGAATGGTAAGAGATACATGACCAAAACTATAAAGCCCCTCCCTCCCTAACAACAACAACAACTAAGAACAACATAAATAAACAAACCATAACCACACAAAACCCAACCCCTAATCATTTCTGGCTCTGAAACCAAAACAGTTGCCATGAAATTTTTTATTATGAATAAAGACTTCCAATTTTGGTCGACTTGTCAATGAAAATTGAACATTTACACGGCCATAAAATAGCAACAAAGAAACTAAAAACATGAAAGGTTTGAAGAATGATATGAAAACCACTAGTTCATTGGTAGTTCAGGTATCCACTTGACTACAGTAGGAGATGAAAATAAGTTCCAATTCCGTTTCATTAATATTCCGTGGCATTTCTGTGTAAATCATTCCAACGTCGTTCAAGCGCTGTTTAATAAAGACTGCATTCCAATCAATGACGGGTTTTTTTCAAGTTTCAAATCATTCGCAGTTCAATATCCTCATCCTCATTCGCGTGAACCTTGTGTGCCTTCATACTCCTGCAGCTTCTATTGGTTTGTCGTTCGGCAGCCTCTCGCTTCTTGTACCATTCATAATGTCGTTCTTCAGCAAAAAAGGCCTTCGATATTAATGCCAGCCTCGAAGAAATAGAGGAGCAGAAAAATCTGACCAACTAAATGACTGTCGACTAGCTCCAGCATCTGCTACAGACCAAACAAGGGCTACAGCATTTCACTGAATACCATTCTGCTGTGCAGGACCGCTCTAGAATAAACCTTCCTGGTAGCTCTACATTCAGCTTGTCAGACTAATGGAACAAGAAAAGCTGTCTGTCATTTCTAAAGCTTGCTAAGCTTAGTTTAACTAACAACCTGGTTTAAGCTTACAATTTATCAACTGGTTTGGCTTAGCTAAGGAAGCTTGAATGATGAGCTTGTTTTAAATTTGAAGGGTAAGCAAGATTGAATGATGAGCTTGTTTTAAATTTGAAGGGTAAGCTCAAGAGCATAGCTTTGCCTAGGGGGCCTTGAAGGAACAGCTTAACGTAGGTTAAGACTTTTTAAGACAGTCTTATTAGATAATCTTTTGATTGCTTAGCTTACTCCTTAGGAAGCTTAACTTGAGTCGGTGAAACATTTGATTTCCAAATCTTAAAGGCAAGGTAATATTACAATAACATATCTTCTCTTCTTGTGGAGTAGAGGATGTTATATGGACTGATGAATGCAGTCAAACTCGAGATCCATAGACTGCACTCAATTCTTCCAAGGATTATTGAACTACAGGGAGCAGCAACTGGCTATTGAATGTTATTATACTTATTCACTGCTAGTTCATGCATATACAAAATTGCTAGGATTTTTGTTGACTGGTAGTAAGGTTACATAATCATTGAGCATGCATAACTATCACCAGTGAACTTTAATGAAAATTAACACCGTAGGTTGGCTTTCACTACCAAGACTACCCAATTGGCAGGACACATTTTTGGTGTAAAGCAGATCAACTTGCTTTGTAGGAGTTTATTAAAAGACATCTTCATATTATAATAAAAGACAGTTACAAAACTAACACAATAATGTAATTGTTATTTTGCGAGCATAAATAGTTATGTTTGCTGGATCGACTCCAAACACCAAGCTCAAATTCAAGAAGAGGTAAGTGGTTGGAACCAGCGAATGTAGGGGAGATGTAGACTAGTATGTGAATCCGGGCCTTAATAAGTCATAAATATTTATGTAACTAAACCATAGAAGTCTGAGGTCCGGTTGCATGTACAACAAAGACATCCACTACTATGTAATGCATTGCCGAAATTTTGCACTCCTGAAAGAACTTTTCAACTCTCTTACAGTACACCTATCACCAAACACATGACGATCCTCCACTTACTTAGGGGCACCACTGACACAGAGTGCTCCATTGGGCAATGCGTAAATGTATCAGCTCTTGGTCTATACATGGTTGATGTGAGGTCTAATATTCCACATACAGTAGAGGCCAAAAAAACAACTTTACGTACCGTTTGCGTTGGACGTTTGTGGTACGTTTGAGTTGCAGCGTTGCTGTACCGTTTACCAAACGTTTGCCAAACGTTCGCTAAACGTTGGCCAAAAATGTTAGACAGGGATCGTTAATTGAGTGTTGTTGAATTTCTTTAGCGCATGCCAGATCAACGAAGGTGGGAGAAAGGCTAACTGTCGTTGCTCTAACGGTTATTCTTTTTCAGAATCAAGATGCCTTATTCTATTATAAGAAACAGAATTCTATTCTTTAGGATCTAGAGGATTCAAGGCTGCAGCTATCGTCTGTATTTTGAAGGAGGGCCTGACAGCAACAAGGCAAGCCGTCCAGTTTTGTCAAGCACTGCGAGACTGGTATCGCCTTACAGCCATGGAGCGGGAGATCTTCGTTTTTTATTGCTGGCCCAAAACTCGTGGTGGAAAAGATGCTGGAAGATGATGAGAAGACAGCATACCAACTGCAGTTCTCCTTCACAGCGAAGGGAACCCAGTCTTGCTTTGCAGGACATTGCTTGTGTTGATATTTTGAGGCAGTGGTAATGCCAACAGATAAGAGAAGCCAATAAAGTTTGTGTTGAACTAGTTTTGGGATGGAACTATGTGAAAGTTAATATCTAGTGTAGAAGCTTTCTGTGTCACACTGATGCTATGTTGGTTGCTAGTGGCTAATGATAATCTAGGCCTGGGTCTTGATAGTATTTTGGTTAGAGCCAATGTGCTGATTGGGATAAGTCATTGGATTAAAAAATATATATATATATAGTTTAGGGACTTTGTAGATGCTATGCCTTAAGACTAGGTCAAGATATTGATATAGAGCACTGGTGAATTGGTATAGTGACTCGTGTAATAACATGATCAATAGTGGTATCATTTATCCCTGTCCTAGGTCAAGAGTTTGGAGCGAGATAGGCAGAACCTTGAAGAGGCAGCCAATGGACAGACGAGTGCACAGTTCAATTGGAAAAACATAGGCTTTTTTTTTGTATAAGGCAGACACGGAAGAAAAAGCCAAGATATGATTCATGTTGTATTATGGTTGTGTAATAAGGTGTAGATTTATGGTATACTCAGGTGTTTTAAACCTCTGTTTATTTTATTATAGCGTGAAATATTTGGTGAAGGTGCATGTGTGGGCCAGTATTATGAGAGCCCCACTTTTTGTTCAAATTCTTCACTAGACCCTTTTTACCCTTTGTAAAGGATGTTTGCTCCCATCACCACTTCATGCAGGACACTGACTCCAAACGTACATCCAGGCTGGCTAAGGAGTTGTTCGATATAAATTGATGGAGGATGCCTCCTGAGTTTCAAGATGCCAACCCCATTGAAGACCTGTGACACGAGTTGAAAGAGTACATCAGGAGAGAAGTGAAGCCCAAATACAAAGCTGAATTGGTGGACAGCATAACACAATTTTGATTAACTGTAGATGTCAGAAGTAGAACAGACACCTGGAGGGTTGGGCCACGGGGAGGTTTATTTGGAAATCACTTGCCAAGCAATGCTTCTTGATATCAAGTTGGCAAAATTTTCATGTGTTTGGGTAGACTAGAGGTGTTAAATTATCAATAAGAAGATATAAAATAATGATAATTTCAAAAACAACTATATAGTTATCGAACAAGTCCAGACCTGACCCCACCACCACAGATGTAAAGTGAAGAACTGTAATCCTCGTCTTCCATGACAGGCTTGAATTCTTCCTCCATGGCTGCCTGGTAACTGCATTTCAAAATAGTAAATCACACCTGAACTTGATTTAAAGAATTTGATTTAAAACTTAACAATAGCTGAAATCTTGCCATTATATATCACCCTCACTGCCTTGGCCTCCCACTCCCACTGAGGAGCACCCTAAAACATTGCTGCTTGGTACAGCCACCCAGAACTTTCATTCTGCCAGAAGACCAAACAATAGTCAGTATAATTATCATTACTGGATCCACTGTTCTAGCTTTTATTTTGGGGGGTTTCGATTTAAATAACACTAACAACTAGACTGAAGTAAAGGCTGGGTCACTACCACAGATTGGCGGTAGAGGTTCAAGCCATTGGAGTTCTACCTAGTGTTACACTTACTGCTCAGAGCGAAGGTAGCAGCGAGAGTTCTTCTGTAAGCCATTCCCAGGACAAATCAAAAGTAGAAGCTTCTCAACAGAACAGTAATCAACAGTAGGCCGACAGACTTTACGCGCTCTATCGAACACGTGGTGTAGGACATCGAATGTTGATTGCGCGTTTCGGGTAATTAAATAACGGTTCGTGCGTTGCGTTCGCAATGCGTTGCTTGAGCGTTGCCTGTGCGTTCCTTGAGCGTTGTTTGAGCGTTCTTAAGAAAGGTTTCTGCATTGAACGTTTACCCAACGCAACGGTACGTAAAGTTTTTTTGGGCCTCTACTGTAATTAGACTAGGCTGGTTAGCTTAGCTAGGGATTTCTAGAGGCTCAATCATGCTATGTAAAATCTTCAACCTTTCTAAGAAAAGGCTTGCTAAGCTACTCTGTGAAATGTCTTTAAGGCAAGGCTTGCTAGCCACTAGAAGTTCTGTGAGGGCTTTAAAAATGGGCTTGTTTTACAAGCCCAGTATTTGCCTAACACTATGCTTAGGAAATCTAATCTCTACAAAACTATACAGCAAGCTTAGTCTAACTACACAGTGTAGCAATCAACTAGAAGGCAAAGCTAAATGAGAGCTAGACCTGAAGAACAGACACTAGTGGGCACAGGCTAAAAGGTTAGGAAGAGAAATAACTAGTCTTACTTCAGTCAGCAATAAACTTCATGATGGGCAAAATGACATCTGGGAAGAAGAAAACCAAGGGAAGAAAAAAACGCTTGCTAGATTTAGCTTTGTTTTAAACACTGTGCATGTGCACGCATTTATAAAAAAGTGCAAGATAAAAACATAACCTTAATTAACGGCATTTGTTTTGCATTATGCTTGATACCGCATTTATAATTGCTCTCTGTCGTAACATTAGCGTTGGAATGGGTACGGAACCAGAACTTTTTTGTCTTCTACACCCGGAACATGGCCAATAATATGCCACAAGGAAGTAGACATATCAGCTCACCTACTTGGCAGCTTAACCTTCAGAATGGTACAGATGCATGACCATCTGAAGCAAAACCAAAAAGTCTTCCCCACCTTCCTCCCCCCCCCCCCCCCCCCCCCCTCCCAATCCCCAAAAAACTAAAAAATTATAAGAACAATAAAGATAAGTGAAACTCTAACCGCCCAAAAAACAAACAAAACCCAACCCCTAATCAATTCTGGCACTGAAACCAAAATAGTTCCCATGAACATTTTTATGATGTAGAACAATTTTGGTCGACTTGTCCATGCACACTAGCCAATATTTACACAGGCCATAAAAAAGCAACAAAGAAACTAAAACATGAAAGGTTTGGAGAATGATATAAAAACAGTTTGAAGCCAACCAGTTCATTTGTAGTTCAGGTATACACTCTATAGCACTGGCTACATTTAACAATGTAAAGACAAAAATAGCTCTAGCAAAACTCTGACCTTGTTGATGTAGCTGGAGGGCTTCTGGATATTCTTGTACCACTACATAAAAGAACAGAAATTTCTCCTGTAACAGTTTGTAATGTCATATAGTTTTGAAGATGTTGTAATATTCACATCAAAGCAAAAACAAACTTCAGAATAAATTATGAAAGTATAAAATTTGCAAAGAAAAAAATATGTAACCAAACTACAATATCTAATTATGCATGTGCGCGGTTGCATGACCTCTCAGTGAGAAATGGCTGCCATATTGCCCTAACTAGGTTTACTGAGTAATCTCTGTTCACATATGCTGATGAACTAGCAGGTTCTGATAGCAGCCCGCTGGGGCTAGGAAGGTCTTATTCAGGTTGAACGTAATTGTAAAAGGACTTACTAGCCATGGTCTCTGTTCAATCTCTATCTCTCTAGCTTAGTCTCCCGAGGCAACACCCTATACCAATCTATTTTTAGAAATTTTTATATTTACACCAAAACATGTATCTGTAAATATTTAGCACCATTTGAAAGTTTTCCTCTGTTCGGTAGCAAGTCTGTACATCTAGCAAATACAATACTTAAAGAGCTCGTGCAGCACAAACTCTTAGCAAGTTCAGCTATTATGCGTCTGCATGGTATGCTGAAATAATTGTGTGTGCCCAGAAGTAGGCACTTGGCTGGGTAGTTCATGAAGTTAATAGTATGTGCACTATGATATATTGTATTACTAGGTGGATTTGGTTTGCTAATCCACTCTCCTTGTAAATAACACAACTTGCATGGATACAAGTATTCTGGTCACAGAATGCTGCGACATCTCGTAGTGACCTATTTCAATGGTATCGAGGAAAGGGTTAGGGTAACTACAGGAGCAGCCATGCCAGTGATGAACTACTAGATTACTCTCCGCTTTCTTGTTGGCTTCTCGGGACACCTGAAGTCATTCTACAAAGCCTATAGTTTTTTAAAAATTCATACACAAATTCAACACAACCTTGACCCTATTACTCCTGCATTGATGCTATAGGAGCCCAGGTTGTTAATACCTAGGCCCACGTCTTCAGGGAGCTCAGCTGACAAGACTTACCCTACAACCAGTAATATCGGAGCCCAGTTTACAGGTGCCAAGTCAGTGTTTCACTTTGATCCCACATACCATATTTCCTCTATTATTAACCGGCCCCTCTAATTATAACACAGAGATAAATAGCAATAGGACACAAAGACATGCCCAAATAATTGCTCATTAGACTTATAAAGTTGAGAACTGAAGACGATGGGGGTGGGGGGGGTGGGATTCTGGGTTCTAGAGGGGCTTCAACTGTTGATTTCTGCTGAGGTGAGTAACTCAACATTTAGCCACGGGCACACAATTAAAGTCCTGCCAACAGCTACTTGAACTCCATCACAACTCAATCTATAGTAACTGCGCCTTTCTAATTGTAACTGCCCTTCCAATAGTAATCGCAGGTAGATAGGACGGAAGTAAATACTAATCGCAGTTCCTATTAAAGAATCTCTAACATTTCTCTTAGTCTTGGCATCTGCATAACTTGATCCACTTAAAACATGCTAGCTGTAACACTTATAGAGCAGCTGACTTGGTACAGGTAGAAAGGTTGGATTTGGGCTAGGTGAATTTAGACCAGGGACATGTGTAGTAGTTTATGAGGTGTTAATAATACCCCTGTACCTGGCAGCTGCAGCCTTGGTATGGTGATCAATCAGAAGGCATGGTGATGTCTATGCACATGTGTATATGCACATCAGTGCTGGAGAAACCAAATTTAGAGTGGCACAGCAGCGCTAGCTCAGCATGTATAGCTGCCACCTACAACTGCCCAAATCACAAACATTACCACAACTTTGAGCTACTAACTTTAGCCAAATAAACAAAGTCTGTTCAATTGTCAATACAGATATCATAAGGTATGCTTCCATCACTATAGCTGTATCTACCATTCCAGCTGGCACCTGTGGGACATGTTGACTTGTTGTGTAGCTCATGGAATGCTCACAGAAAGCAAGCAGGCACATCGACCACTAATTGTGTGGGACTGCTCTCTGCCAATCCAGAAAAGTACGTAATGCTCCAAACCTTTAATTTTATATTAGGTGTGCTCTATTTTGTGTGCAGGAGTTTGAGGACTGATGGCGGTAGTTGAGCTTCAATAAGAAGAAATCCTGTGCATGGCCACCCAACAAGATAGCACTCTGGAAACATTCCATACCTAGTAGTAGTCGAGAGATTTAAGTTTCTAATTTCACTACAATAGACCAAACTTCCTAGAATAGTCCAATTGGCAACTATTCATTCAACAGCTAGAACCGGTCGTACCGTACGAGGGCAGGAGATTGAGGCACAGCCTGTTTCACTGAGCACCTGTAGAGTTAAAAGGGCACGCACATCCTCAGTCAGACCCAATACCATGTGCACACTTTGTTGGGTATTAATCATCAAATAAGGATTAATGCACAACCAATTCGAAGGCGTGATCTATTTCACAGAATACTGGAACTTGGGAGTGAGTTATTCGAGGGTGCAAAGCGATTAAGGTGAAGAGATCAAGGGAATTTGCTAAGTAATAAAGTAGGAGTGTCAGCATGTTTGACACCTCTGTTTGCCCAAACTATGTACTGCATGTAGACTGCACATGTTGAAATCTTCTCTTCATGAAGAGGGGAAAACAAGTTGTGTTGGCATTCACCACCAGCCCGGGTTGGCCAGTGTCTGCAAAGGTCGCCATTGTTTTGGCGACACACACAAACCTTGATGTTATTAAACAGAAAACAGGTAATGGACACATTTGCGTAAGAAGTTTCAAGTTGTGGTTGATACCGATGTATCCCCTAAAATAGCGCAACCTAGTAACCAAAAACTACCCAAGAACTCACACAGTGAGATCTGTCACTAGCAAGGCTGCACATTCCCTGCTCGCCTAAAACAATAATAATAGTTGACAAAATGGTGAAGTTTTGTAAGGAAAACTTCATTTGCTTCAAAACAAATCTACAATAATAACAAATCTACAAATCTACAATAATAATAATAATAATAATAATAATAATAATAATAATAATAATAATAATAATAATAATAATAATAATAATAATAATAATAATAATAATAATAATAATAATAATAATAATAATAATAATAATAATAATAATAATAATAATAATAATAATAATAATAATAATAATAATAATAATAATAATAATAATAATAATAATAATAATAATAATAACAATAATAATAAAATAATCATAATAAAATAATAATAATAATAATAATAATTATTATTATTATAATAGTCAATTTTAAATAATAAACAGATAAATAGTGATGATAATAATAATATTAATAATAAGAACAACAACAACAACAATAACAACAACATTATTAATAACAATAACAATAATAACAACAACAAAATAACGAAATAATAATAATAACAACAACAATAATAATAATAGTAATAGTAATGGTAATAATAGTAATAGTAATAGTAATGATAACATCAATGATAACAACAAAGATAACGACAATGATGACGACGATGACGACGACAACAACAACAGCAATGACAAGGACAACAACAAGAACAACAACAACAATAAGAAGAAGAATTAAAAAACAAAGTGAATATAATATATGGGGTAGAACTGAAGGCAGGAAATGACAAGCTAGAAAGAAGAAAAAGTAATGCAAGTGTGTTGTTGTTGCTAGGCTAGTCAGCATATCAACTGTGGTTACCTGATAGAGTCCTCAAGCGATAATGAAGGCATCCTTGTCTCTTGCTGTGTGTGAACAGGCCTGCTATATTGGTGCCAAGGCTATGTGTGGTACATTGATTGGAAGCCCAGCTAAGCTGACTATACAACCAATACCTGAGAAACTTCGAGCATAAAGTGACCGTGACAGGCAGTTGTTCACTGGAGGCGTATGACTACCCAGCATAGGGGGGAGGTGGCTAGGACAGCTGGCATTGGACTACTGGAGAGAGACAATCAACGACAAGAAACAATAGCCTTGCAGGCGCAGGAGAAGCTTACCGAGGAGCAGCACCAAGTCCACACCCACTTAATGAAGCTGGTAGTAGTGAGAGAACGCCAACGACAACCAAAGAGGAGGCAAGAATTCCACGAAGAGGTGACATTGTTTTAAAGTAGTGCAAATTGTGTCTTTGCAGACATCATGATCCTGGATGTTCAGAGTAGCCCAGGCATGATCTATTTGATCAACCTATGGTTTGCCAAGATCCAGTCTAGGGGCAGGATTGTGCTGGCTTCAGCTTCAAGTGACACTGCAGCCCATAGGCGGCACAGAGGGTCCGGCAGACGGGCAACAGCCGTACCACTTCTTAGAGTGCTGCAGCAGAGTCATACCACATTTTCTCCTCCACTAACTAATATTAAGATTTTGGCTAGGACAATTTAAGATTTGGGCTAGGACTAAGTTTGGAGCTATTAATTATCTTTTATACAGTAGCAAGTACAGACTCATTAACAACTACAAGTGATAACACAATCACATTCTGGTTTAATCAACACTATCTACCACATAGTTGGGTTTCTTGTTTGCACACATGATTATATGATAGGTGGGCTTTGTTTCAAACTGAAATGGCTAGTAAAAGACTCAAGCAGCAGGAAATATTTAAGTCTTCATCTGAAACATCTTCACAAGTGGAAGATGGTGCTAGTGCTTCATTAACAACAGAGGAAATAGTATAAGAAGAAGATGCTTCTCTACTTGATAGTGAAGAAACTTTACCTGTCACTACTGAAATGGAGTTTAAGGTTTTGATGAAACCTCATCAACCAAAGTCTCAGGGTATGTTTCCTAAGAAAGCATTTGGTAGTAAGAAAACAGAGTACCGTTCTTTCAGAACCACATGGTTTGACAATCCACAGTAGTCACCCTGGCTTCATTGGGAAACCAAACGAAAGAGCATATTGCATAATTTGCCGTAACATTCATGCCTTAAAACAGCTAACAATATCTAAGAATGTGGAAGCTTCATTTATTACGACTGGCTACAGTAACTGGAAGGATGCGACGAGGTCATTTGATCGGCATAAAAGCAGTGCATGCCACTAGGAAGCACTTATAAAATGGGCTCACCATGTTAGAGGGATTGATATAAATGTTAGCTTACAATACCAATTGAAAGCTGAGCAGGAAAAATCAAGGATTTGCCTTATGAAGCTGTTTATATCTCTCTAATACCTGGGCTGGCAAGGACTTGCTATAAGAGGGCATACAGAGGATAATGGAAATTACTCTCAGCTGTTACAACCTCGAGCTCAAGATTCTGATTATTTACAATCATGGCTAAAACAAAGACGGGATACACTTCTCATGAGATCCAGAATGAAATGTTGAAGATCATGTCACCCCAGATACTTCAATCTATCTTAAAGGATGTGATCATTCTAGTAGCTGGTATTGTGTTAGCGCCGACGAAACAGTAGATGCATCTCTGTGTGAGCAGGTATATTATAATAATTATATGAATTTTGACATTCTTACACAAATAATTAGTTTACATATGTACTTTTGTGTTTTATAGTTGACTGTTTGCATCCGTTATGTCTGCCAACAAAAGTTTGAAGTGTACGAGGATGGCATTGGTCTTTACGCTACAGATAAAACAAATGCTATTTAACTCACTGTCTTATAAAGATGTCTTGATGCGTTCTAACCTACCTTTGAACAACTGTCGAGGTCAGTGTTAAGACAGTGCTGCCAACATGTCTGGCAGACACTCTGGTGTACCCACTCGAATTCTGCAAGAGGAACCAATGGCCCTTTATCTTCATTGCATGGCACACTCTCTAAACCTTGCAGTAGAAGATTCTTGCACTATTAAAATCATGAGTGATTGTTTCGACACCGTGTTGGAGTTATCAAAATATTTAGTGCAAAGAAAATGGCTATGCTACTAAAACTAAAAGTGACCTTTCCCCTAAGAGTCACCCCTCTGTCCTACTCGCTGGACAGTAAGGGCAGCATCGATGAAGTCAGTTAAAGAAAACTACCATGTAATTATTTCTGTGTTGAAGGAAATCGTTGAAGAGTACAGGATAAACACAGAGGCAACATCATCAGCATGAGGTGTTGTGGCTACCATAGAAAAATTTGCATTCTTATTTGGTATAGTTGTAGCAGATAATTTTTTTCCTGTCACGGATACTCTCAGCAAAGCTCTTGAGGCAAAATCAATATGTGGATTGGAAGCACAAGGTTATGCATCTGTCATTCTTTCTAAATTAAAAGAATTTAGAACTGATGAAGAGTTTTCTAACTTCTGGGATAGGCTTCAAGAAAAAAGTAAAGAATTGGATGTGAGTGAGCCTGAGCTACCCCATAAACGCCGGGGACCTGCAAGATATGACGAAAATGCTGCAACTACTTATTTTGATCACTCTCCAAGGAGTATATATGTATCACAGGTTTTACTCTGAAGTCTTGGATAAACTTATAGGAGAAATTGAGTGCAAGTTGCAGTCCTCAACATATGCCAAAGTGGAAAATGTCTTGAAAAATGCTGTAACTGGAGAGCAAGTTTCAGGTCACTTGCTAAGAGAAGATTTAGACACCTTCAAAGAAGATCTGCATGAGTATGAGCTACGTACTGAGCTAAGCTTGCTGCTTTCACTATAAACAATTTAAAACCAAAAATTGTTTCTTTCCATGGAATACTCCCTCACGTTTGCAAACTTCTAAGACGACTTGTTAATGCCTGCTACATCTGCAACAAGTGAACGGTCTTTCTCTTCTTTACGCCACATAAAGTCATACTTGCGCACTACAATGATGCAAGGTAGACTATAATGCTCTACATCTACAAAGACAGATTATGATAAAGCGATTAAAAAATTTACTTGTAACCAGGAACGTATACACAAACATTTGGAAAGTAACAGTTAATTGTGTACTATTATTGTTGTTGAATTTTCCCTATTACTTGTTCCTTTCTCTCATAGCATCAATATGCACTAACATTTTATGGGAATGATACCCCTCTTGTCTGAATACTATAAACATCTTCCTAAGTCAACAATCTCGCAGCACCACTTTGAATTAGGCTGTGCCACCGCTGCTACTCCTCCAGGAAAGCCAAACCGTGCACAGCATTTTCCAGGTGCCCCCGGACAACAACTGCTTGGATCAGTCCATTTACAGCATCAAGCATGGAACAACCCTGGCCAGAGTCATACACGTACAGCCAGCTACAGCATCAAGCATGGAACAACCCTGGCCAGAGTCATACAGGTACAGCCAGCTACAGCATCAAGCATGGAACAACCCTGGCCAGAGTCACACAGGTACAGCCAGCTACAGCATCAAATATGGAACAACACTGGCCAGAGTCATACAGGTACAGCCAGCTGCAGCATCAAGCATGGAACAACCCTGGCCAGAATCATACAGGTACAGCCAGCTGCAGCATCAAGCATGGAACAACCCTGGCCAGAGTCATACAGGTACAGCCAGCTACAGCATCAAGCATGGAACAACCCTGGTTAGAGTCACACAGGTACAGCCAGCTACAGCATCAAGCATGGAACGACACTGGTTAGAGTCACACAGGTACAGCCAGCTACAGCATCAAGCATGGAACGACCCTGGCCAGAGTCATACAGGTACAGCCAGCTGCAGCATCAAGCATGGAACGACCCTGGCCGGAGTCATACAGGTACAGCCAGCTGCAGCATCAAGCATGGAACAACCCTGGCCAGAGTCATACAGGTACAGCCAGCTGCAGCATCAAGCATGGAACAACCCTGGCCAGAGTTATACAGGTACAGCCAGCTGCATCAAGCATGGAACAACCCTGGCCAGAGTGATACAGGTAGAGCCAGCTGCAGCATCAAGCATGGAACAACCCTGGCCAGAGTCACACAGGTACAGCCAGCTGCAGCATCAAGCATAGAACATCCCTAGCCAGATTCATATAACTTTGAGAGGATGCAGCTTCCTCAGTGTGGACGAGGTGCTGATGCTGCACCACTGTGCCTACAAGCCATCAGCCAAATGCTGCAAGACATGAAGGACGTCAACAGGTACTAAACTGCCACTGCTGTGTGGTGACCAGGCAGATCATGGCCATGGACAAGAATGGCAGGGTAGACTGTTCACTGTCACTTATCCTGCACCAGATTGATGACACTCAGGGTGGGTCTACTGGTAAAATATAAAACCACGGTGTTGTCATGCCCTTCCATATGCAAGGAACTGCCATGTCTTTGGTCCTTCAATGTCCATGTGAAGGTGCCTTCATCACACACTCTCACATGCCGTCTGAGGCACTGCTACATCATTGGCTTTCCTCTAGGCATGCCACACCCCTTTGTTTCTAAGACCTTAGACTAAGATCAAGTAGAAAAAAGCTTCTCTCTTTCAGGCTGACCCCACTGGAAAAATATTAAATAAATAAATATTTCAAGTGCAGGTTGTAGGCACTGATACAATGTGGTATGATGTGACATTGCAGTCTATGCTCATCAAATAAGTATGCACTGGTAACTCTAATCAGTACAAGAGTGCCCAGGAACAGGGCAGGAGGTTCCACAGAACTACTTGGAGTGTGTATTAAATGTGGTGTTGTTATATGTAACTGCATGATGGTTAGTATAAGAAAGGTCGACTTTACTGAGGCCTGGCTATAACACATTCATTCATGTTAAGAATGTATTGATGACATCACGAACCGGTGATAATTATCAGTGTTCGTGTTCTAGCCTTGTCCGCTATTCTAGCTTCATCTTCTTCGTAGTCAGTTTCATTTCTTGTCATGGGATCATTATCCTCAGTCTCTCTCAACTTTTCTGTGGAGTTTGGCCGTCCTGCTGGTGATATTTCCTGCAGCACTGACTGCTGCTTGCCTGCGCTCAAATCCTGTGACCATCTGTCTCAACTAAAATGCTGCAAGTTTTGAAGGATTTATTTTTACTTCAGTGGTGACTGGTTGCCAAGCTTTCTCCACCCCATTCTTTCTGGAGCTTTCATACTTTCAGAAGAGTGACCTTCTGGGGGAGGGGGTATTCGTGGACTGTGTAGAGCAAGCCACAGCATGCTCTATTGCTCCTTGTCGTACCTATTTACGGATTGGATGGTGGCCATGAAGACTGTGAATATTAAACTTCTTGAAAACACCCTCTCTAAGGATGTTGGGTCTTGTGCTAATGCACTGAACTTTATATACAATAGAATGTGTGGTGTAAAGAATGGTGGGGCATAACCCACACATTGTAATAATAGAAGTCCTTACATTAACAATACTAGTTGCTACAGTAGAGGAAATTTATAGGCTCTCTATGCAGTGCATGTAGCACATGAAGTGATACGACATTGTAAGAGAGTTCAATGATAGTGCAGCACCCCCACACCACACACACACACACCTCACTTACAAAATAATTGAGAACTGCAACGAAGAGGATAAGAGGTGATGGAGATGAAGGAGATGGAAATTTTCTTCAACTGCTGAAGATGAATGGTGACGATGATACTGAAATGATGGAATGGTCGAATCGCAAGCCTTGCAAATATACTTCACATCAAATTGAGAATGACATTCTTGGTGTTATGGCTAATAATATTCTCAGAAAAATTACAGCTTTACTTCAACAGTCCCCTTTCTTCACTGTTATGATCAATGAGGCAACAGACATTTCCAATAATGAGCAGGCAACCATTGTTTTCCATCACGTTAATGAACGGTTCGAGGTTTTTGAAGAATGATACTGAAACACCGACAAGAATTATTAAGGATTCCATGGTTAGGCTGAATTTACCCTTATGCAAGCTTCGGGGCCAGTGCTATGATGGAGCTAGCACTATGAGGGGTGGTGTCGTAAAAAGGATCCTTGATCTGGAATCCAGTGCAGTTTTTACCCACTGCTATGGACACTCTATTAATCTAGCAGTAAGTGATTCAGTAAAACAGACGAAGCTCATGCGAGATGCACTTGGTGTGACATATGAAATCACAAAGTTAATTTAATTCTCACCTAGGTGTGAATGTCTATTTCGAGACTTGAAGCAAGCTAGTGATATGATACATCAGCAGGCATTAGAGTACTTTGTCCCATTAGGTGGCCTGTAAGGGCTGATTCCCTGGACAGTATCATCTATCATCAGCAATTACTCTGTCAGCATAATTATTGGCAAGATGGTAATTGATACCCTAAATTCATTTCGTACAGAACAACTGTATGATTGTTTTGGGGAGAAAGTTAACAAAGTTGCTCAATTAGTGGATGTGAGTGATCCACAACTTCCACGTCAACGGAAGACACCACGGCGTTATGAAATTGGGGAATCTAGTGGTGATTTTCACATGTCTGCTAAACTCTATTTTCGACAAGCAGCTATTGACATCATCACAAATTGCTTGAAGAGTCACTTTGAACAACCTGGTCACAATGTTTACTGCAACCTGAAGAAGCTTTTGATAAAAGCAGCTAAAAGGGAAGCTTTTGAAGATGAAATTGAATTTGTTTGCTCATTTTATAAAGATGATTTCAACCAAGTTCTCCTAAGTTCTCAACTTCTTACCTTTGCTATTGATTTTGAACGTACTGCTGAAGGAAATGGGGCTGATGTTATGATATTTGATATCAGGGACTACTTTCAATCCCTCAGTGCAGGCCAAAGAGAGCTATTCAGCCAAGTATGCTGCATCGTGCAACTCCTGTTGGTAATGCCAGCAACAAATGCTACTTCAGAATGTGCCTTACGAAGAGTGAAAAATTACCTTCGTAGCTCCTTGACACAGAAAAGGTTAAATAATCTAACGGTACTGCTTGTACACAAGGAACATACAGATTCTCTTAGTAAGATAGATAGCTAGCAAATTTGTTGGCGAGTGTAATAACAGGAGAAAGATGTTTGGGAAATTTTAATAAGTTTTGTTTTTCATTCATATATATGCAGACTTTATTCTTGACCCCAAAACATGGCATTGTATTACACCCTTGGCTTCCTAACCCATTTTGGCCCTACCATAATTGTTAGCTTCCTCCGGGCCTGGTTTGTATATACCTGCACTACAGCCATGATGTTTGTATATACCTGCACTACCAGCCATGATGTTTGTATATACCTGCACTACCAGTCATGATGTTTGTATATACCTGCACTACACAGCCATGATGTTTGTATATACCTGCACTACCAGCCATTATGTTTGTATATACCTGCACTACCCAGCCATGATGTTTGTATATACCTGCACCGCACCGCTTCCTACGCCCTTGTTGTATATACCTGCACTACCCAGCCATGATGTTTGTATATACCTGCACTACCAGCCATGATGTTTGAATATACCTGACTATGATGTTTGTATATACCTGCACTACCAGCCATGATGTTTGTATATACCTGCACTACCCAGCCATGATGTTTGTATATACCTGCACTACCCAGCCATGATGTTTGTATATACCTGCACTACCCAGCCATGCTGTTTGTATCTACCTGCACTACCCAGCCATGATGTTTATATATACCTGCACTACCAGCCATGATGTTTGTATATACCTGCACTACCCAGCCATGATGTTTATATATACCTGCACTACACAGCCATGATGTTTGTTTATACCTGCACTACCAGCCATGATGTTTGTATATACCCGCCATGATGTTTGTATATACCCACCATGATGTTTGTATATACCTGCACTACCAGCCATGATGTTTGTATATACCTGCA